>PISX010003816.1:0-130972 GCA_004024625.1 Mellivora capensis | reverse complement strand
AGAGAAAGACAACTATCATATGATATCCCTGATATGAGGAAGTGGAGATGCAACATGGGGGACTAGGGGGGTAGAAAAAGAAGAAAAGAAACAAGATGGGATTGGGAGGGAGACAAACCATAAGTGACTCTTAATTTCACAAAACAAACTGAGGGTTGCTGGGGGGAGGGGGTCAGGAAAGGGGGGTGGGGTAATGGACATTGGGGAGGGTATGTGCTATGGTTAGTGCTGTGAAGTGTGTAAACCTGGCGATTCACAGACATGTACCCCTGGGGATAAAAATATGTTTATAAAAAAATTTAAAAAATAAAAAAAAAGATGTATATTTTAGTCATAGGTGTGAGGGTGGTAAGTCCTAAACAAAAGAGCTATAATAGAAGAGTAAGGAAGCCAGGTGATGTTGATTGAGTAAGAGACCCCAGCCTCTGTGTCTCCCAAAAGATCAACAATTACAACAAAAATCGGCCATCCATAAACAAATGTAGCTCTGGAAGAATTTAGGAGTTCACTTAAGAAAGTTCAGTGACACAGTTGAACAAAAGTCTTCTGAGAATAACAGGGCTGAAAAGGAAGGAGGAATAACTTCATTTTCCCTGCATCATCTTATCCTGCAGGCTGATGTTACACAGCAAGAGGGAACATCCCAGCTCAAAAGAGTCCCCTTACCAGGAAAGGAAGAACAGAGTGAGCGACCAACTTCTCCAGCCTTTCAGGCCAGTGAAAGTTCACCTGCAGCCAGCCCTTCCAGCTGTGCACCTGCATGCCCCTGACCCAGCTCCTCTCACTGATCTTCACTACCATGTGCACACCCATGGGGAGACCCTGCAGCCATACAGGTGCACACCAGCAGCCAGGGCCCTGAGCTGCTAAATGGCCACAGTTGGTGCCAACGCTTGCTGCTGGCCCTGGCCCCCACCACTATATGTGTCTGCATTCAGCCCCTGCTACTATACAAGCACCTAGAGCCAGCCCCCGTAGCCAAGCATATGCACACCAGCACTAGCCACAACTGCTGCCTTGCTTGGTACCTAGAGGTGCTGCTGAGGACCCCCAAAACCCTTGTACCCTCACAGTGTTCACAAAGGACCATACAGCTGTCAATGTCATGGACCCCAGCAGCTTAAACCAACAAGACATTATGCTCAATCCCCAGATCTGGAGATAAGCCCAAAATTTGGTGCTGTAGATCCCAGGCAGCATTCAACAACATGTGCCCATGCTTAGGTGAAGATCTTTCCATATCAAAATCAGTCCATAAAATCTGAAAGAGGTTACTGCTTCTTCAAATGTGAAGATACCTACACAAGTCCATAGGAATCATGAATAATTAGGTAAACATGACACCACCAAAGGATGGTGGTAAATAATCCCCAAAAAATGGAGATATATGAATTGTCTGAAAAATAATTCAAAATAATTGTTCTAAAGATGCTCAGAGCTACAAGAGGACAACAACAACAAAGAAAAACAGTTTAATGATATCAGGAAACACAATATAAGATGAAAATGGAAAGTTTAACAATTAGATAGAAAACATAAAAAAGAACCAAACAGAAATTTTGGAGCTGAGGAATACAATGACTAAACTGAAGAATTCAATATAGAGTTTCAACAACTAACTAGATGAAATGAAAGAAAAGAACCAGTAAGTTCAGGGACAGATCATTTGAAACTATCCCATTAGAGGGGCAAAAAGGAACAATAATGAAAAGGAATAAAGAAATCCTATAGGACCAATGAGACACAAGAAAAGAAACAACCTATGGATTACTGGAGTTCCAGAAGGAAAAAAGTGGGGGTCGTTGTGCCTAGGTGGCTCAGTCGGTTAAGCATCTGCCTTGACTCAGGTCATGATTTTGGGGTCCTGGGATTGATCCCTATGTCAGGCTTCCTGCTGGGAGTCTGCTTCTCTCTCTCTCCCTCTGTGCTCTCTTCTGCTCTCTCTCAAGTAAATAAATAAAATCTTAGAAGAAGGAGGAGGAGGAGGGGAAGGGAGAAATGAGCAGAACACTTGTTTAAAGAAATAATGTCAGATAACTTCCCAAAACTAGGGAGAGATTTAGACATTCAAGTTCATGAAGCTCATAGATTCTCCCAAAATTTAAACCAAAAATGAATTTCTCTAAGACACATTATAATAAAACTGTCTAAAATCAAAGACAAAGAGAAAACCCTGAAAGTAGCAAAAGAAGCTTGTCACTTACCAAAGAACTGCCAGACACTACGAGCAGATTTCGTTGGACAACGTATTCAGAGTGCTAGAGAGGGAAAAAAGTGTCATTCAAGAATACTTTTCTCAGTAAATATGTCTTTCAGAATGAGAGATAAAGGCTCCCAAACAAAAGCTGAGGGAGTTCATCATCACTAGACCTACCTTACAAGACATGCTAAGAGTTCTTCAAGCTGTAATAGAAGGATGTTAATTGGTGCTGTGAAAACCTATGAACAAATAAAACACACTGGTAAAGGTAAGTATATAGTTGAATTCAGAATTCTCCAATACTGTAATATAGTGGTATGTTACTCACTGAACTCTAATATAAAGGTACTAAAAATAGCTGTAGCTATAATAATTTATCAATAAGTATAACAATGTAAGAACATATAAATTGTGACATAAAAACATAAAAGGTGGGGAAGAGTTAAGTGATAGAATTTGGATATGCAGTTGAAGGTAAGTTGCTATCAGCTTAAAATAGACTATTTAAGATGTTTCATGTAAGTCTCAGGGTAATCACAAAGCAAAAACCTGTAGTAGATATAAACAAAGCTAAGGAATCAAAATATACCACTATGGAAAATCATCAATTCACCAATCATCATCATAAAAATACCACAATAAAGGAACAAAGGAACTAAAACCAGCCACAAAACAACTAACAAGACGGCAACAGTAAGTCCTAACCTATCAATAATTACTTTAAATGTAAATGGATTATATTTTCTAGTCAAAAGGCATAGAGTGGCTAATTGTATAAAAAGCAAGACTAACTATACACTGCCTACAAGAGACTTACTCAGCTTTAAGGATACACATAAACTGAAAGAGAAAGGATGGAAAAAATATTTTATGCAAATAAAAATCAAAAGAGAAAGATTTGTATTACTTATATCACATAAAACAGACTTTCAATTAAAAACTTTAACAAGGGACGCCTGGGTGGCTCAGTTGGTTAAGCAGCTGCCTTCGGCTCAGGTCATGATCCCAGCGTCCTGGGATCGAGTCCCACATCAGGCTCCTTGCTCGGCAGGGAGCCTGCTTCTCCCTCTGCCTCTGCCTGCCACTCTGCCTGTGCTCACGCTCTCTCTCTCCCTCTCTCTCTCTGACAAAATAAATAAATTTAAAAAAATAATAATAAAATAAAATAAAAACTTTAACAAGAGAAAAACATATAATGATAGAAAGTAATTTATAATGACTGAGAGTTAATTTATCAAAAATGTATAATAATAAATTGTATAAATATATATGCAACCAACATCAGATAACCTAAATATATTAAGTGAATACCAAAAGACCTTAAGGGAGTAATAGAAAACAATACAATAATAGTGGAGAATTCAATATCTCACTTTCAACAATGGATACATTATCTAGACAGAAAATCAATAAAAACAAATTGGGCCTGAGCTATACTTTAAACTACATGGGCCTAACAGACATATATAGAACATTCTATCCAACAGCAACAGAATACACATTCTTCTCAAATGCGTACTGAACATTCTCCAGCATAGATCAAATGTTAGGTCACAAAATAAGTCTTCACAAACTTAAAAAGACTGAAATCATATCTGTACATTTTTTTACCATATGGTATGAAACTAGAAATCAAGAACAAGAGGAAAACTGGAAATTTCCCAAACATGTGGAAATTAAACAACACATTCCTGAAGCATCAATGAATCAAAGAAGTAATCAAAAGGGAAATAAAAATATATCTTAAGCAAAAATGGAAACAATATACAAAAATTTATGGGAATAGTAAAAACAGTTCTAGGTGGAAAGTTAATAGCAGTAAGTGCTTATATTTTAAAAGAAAGAAAGAAATCTGAAGTAAATGACCTAACTTTAAATCTCAAGGAACTAGAAAAAGAAGAGGAAGCTAAGCCCAAAATTATCAGAAGGAAGGAGATAATAAAGATCAGATCAGAAATAAATGAAAAGGAGTATAAAAATAATAGAAAAAAAGCAACAAAACTAAGAGTTGGTTTTTTTTGAAAAGATAAATAAAATTGACAAACCTTTAGATAGACTAACCAAGAAAAAAAGAGAGAGCACTCAACGTTATAAATGAAAGAAGAGACATTAAAATTGATAGCACAGAAGTACAAATGATTATGAGAGTACTATGAACAATTATATACCAAAAATTGGACAAACTAAGAGAAACAGATAAATTCCTAGAAATGCACAACCTATAAGACTGAATTAAGAAGAAACAGAAAATCTGAACAAACCAATAATGATTGAATCAGAAATCAAAAATCTTCCAACAAAGAAAAGCCTGGGACAGACAGCTTTGCAGGTGAATTCTACCAAATATTTAAAAAAGAATTAATACGAATTCTTCTCAAATTCTTCCCAAAAATTGAAGATAAGGGAACACTCTCAAAATCATTTAATAAGGCCAGCATTTCTCTGATACTAGAGCCAGATAAGGATACTACAAGAAAAATACAGGCCAATCTTCTTGATGAAAACAAGTGCCAAAATTTTCAACAAAATACTAGCAAACCAAACTCAACAGCATATTAAAAGGCTCATACAACATAATCAAGTGGGCTTTGTCCCTAGGAGGCAAGGATGGTTAAACATACCCAAATTAATAAATGTGATGATGTAGCACATTAATAGAATTAAAAGTAAAAATCATAATCATCTGAATAGATGCGAAAAAGTATTTGATAAAATTCAAATCCTTTCATGATAAAAACTCCCAACAAAGTGGTTATAAAAGGAACATACTTCAACATATAAAAGCCAAATATGACAAGCTCATAGCTGAAATCATATTCAACAGTGAAAGTTTGAATTTTTAATCCTCTAAGATCAGGAACAAGACTAGCATTCCCACTATCACTCCTCCTAGTCAACAGAGTACTAGAAATCCTAGCCAGAGCAATTAGGAAAGAAAAAAATAAAGGGATTCAAAACTGAAAGGAAAAGGTAAAATTGTCTCTGTCTGTTGATGACATATCTTCATATATAGAAAATCCTAAAGACTCCACCTAAAAACTGTTAGAACCAGTAAATTCAATAAAGTTTCAGGATACAAAATCAATATACAAAAATCAGATGTGTTTCTGTACACTAATAATCAACTATCTGAAAGAGAAATAAAGAAAATAATCTCACTCATAATAGCATCAAAAAGAATAAAATACTTAGAAATAAATTTAACCAAGGAAGTGAAAGATCTATACATCGAAAACTATAAGACATTGCGGAGAAAAATTGAAAAAAAAATAAATCAATAGAAAGATATCCATATTCATGGATTGGAAGATTCAATTTTGTTAAAATGTCTGTGCTATCTAAAGCAATCTACAAATTCAATACAATCCTATTAGAATTCCAGCTTTTTTACAGAAATAGAAAAAAATAACCCTAAAATTTATATGAAGCCTCAAACGACCCAAGTAGCCAAAGAAATCTTGAGAAAGAACAAACTTGAAGGCATCACACTTCCTGATTTCAAACTATATTACAAAGCTATAGTAATCAAAACAATAAGATGCTGGCATAAAAAGAGATACATAGGCCAGTGGTACAGAATGGAGAGCCCAGAAATAAGCCCACGTACATGCAGTCAACTAATATTTGAAAAGGTAGCCAAGAATACTCAATGGAAAAAGGATTGTCTCTTCAATAAATGGTGTTGGGAGAACTAGATATTCATATGTAAAAGAATGAAATTAGACCCTTAATACCTCTCCAAAAATTAACTAGAAAGGATGTAAGGACTTCACTGTAAAACCTGAAACCATAAAACTCACAGAAGAAAACATAGGGGAAAAACTCCAAGACATTAATCTTGGCAAATATTGTTTGGACCTGACACCAAAAGCACAAGCAACAAAACCAAGTATCAACAGCTACATCAAACTAAAAAGCTCTGCACAGCAAAATAACAATCAGTATAATGAAAAGGCAACCTATGGAATGGGAGAAAATATTTACAAAATATATATCTAATAGAGGGTTAATATCCAAAATATATATGGAATTCATACAACTCCGTAGGAAATAAGTTTTTAAATAACCCAAATATTTGGAAATAGACAAACGAATGAATAGACATTTTTTTAAAAAATGCCAACAGAAACATGAAAAGATGCTTAACATCACTAATCACCAGAGAAAAGCAGATCAAAACCACAGTGAGATATCACCCCACACCTGTTAGAAAGGCTACTATCAAAAACAAAATAAACAAACAAAAAAAGAAAAAAAAAAACAAGAGTTGGTAAAGTGTTGGTGAGGTCATAATAAAAAGAGAACTCTTGTGCACTATTGGTAGAAATGTAAATTCTACAAAAACAGTACGGAAGTCCTTCAGAAAATAAAACTAGATCTGCCGTATGATCCAGCAATCCCATTTCCAGATATATATCCAGAGGAAATGCAATCGCCGTCTCAAAGAGTTAACTTCACTCCCTTGTCCATTACAGCATTATTTGCCATCACTTAGGCATGGAAACAAACAAAATGTCTGCCAATGCAAGAATGGATAAAGAAAATGTGATATATACACAATAGAGTATCACTCAACCATAAAAAGGAAGGAAATCCTAACATTTGCAACAACATGGATGACTCTTAAGAAAATCATGCTCAAGTAAAATAGCCAGACGAAGACAAACACTGTGTGAGCTCATTTGTATGTGTACTCTTAAAAAGCTGAAATGGAGAGTAGAACAGTAATTCCCCGGGATATGGGGGGATGAGGGAGATGAGGAGAAATCGGTCACAGGGTGCCAACTTCCACTGTAAGAGGAATTCATTCTGGAGCTCTCATGTACTATGCGGTGACTTTAGTAAGAAATATCGAGTATTACATACTTGAAAATGGCTACAAGAGTAGTTTTTAAATGTTCTCACAATTACAACAACAACAAAATGGTAATTATACAAGATGAAGGATGTGTTAACTATGGTAAATATTTCACAGTATGTATGTCTATCAAATTATCACATTAGACACCTCAAACCTACACAACGTTGTATGTCCGTTATGTTGCAGTAAAGCCGGGTGGGGGAAAGGATGAGAAATGCTAAACCAGACAGAGGTTTAGAAGAGTAGAGTTGTTGGCGTTGAAACCATCAGCCTTGGCAGGATCAGAGAGGGCACCCTCGGTCCATATTAGGCATGGTCTCACAACCCTAGCGGCCCTGAGCACAGATTCAGGGGTAGACTCTCAGCCGCCTCACTACCACATCTGACAGCATCTAGTACTCGGCAGTACTTGGTACTAAGGCAGTGGGGCCAGTAACAAGAAAGTACGAAGGCAGTGAAATCAACTAGTAAAACTGACCATCATTGGTGGATATCAGTGAACACGGCCAGAGGCATTGGTGTTTCACGCTCCAGCAACAACAGGGAGTATCATCACACCCAAGGTCTGGAGGGAACTACCTCCCAGGTCTCATCCTCAGAAGCTGAGATGGGCAACACTGTGCATGTATTACTATCGTTATTATGTCAGCACCTAACACAGTACCTGACACATAGTAAGTGTACACTGAATCTTTGTGGTATGAATGAGTGAGTTATGGATGAATGAGTGAAAGCATGAATGAATGAACTAGAAAATATCTACATCACGGATACATGTTTTCATATATAGGAAAAAATTCCAAAGGTTGTCTTTAAAAATGCAAGAAGGGAATGTTTGTGAACACTTAAAATTCCAATCAAGGCGACTGAGAATAGTCTGAAGGAGGCAGAATTGGCATTTGATTGTAAGTAGAATCCTAATCAAGTATATTGGACTCATGTTTTGAAAGAAAAGCTGCATGAGAAGATGATTAGCCTCATAAGCAGGTGAAGAAGGAGGATCCCAGAGGAAGAAAATGTTTACAAATAACTGTGCAAGTGTTATCTACAGAAAAAGAAATTCTGCCTGAACACTAACATTTTGAATTTCTTGGCAACATTATCTCTAGAGTACCTCAATCTGTCTCAGCTGGGGGACACTTCTTGAATCAAATCACTCCTAATATTTGGATTCCTTGCTTACCAATCTTCTGCCAATCCAGGCATTCTCATCTCTTGACGGTTACAAAGCTCTCTAAAATTCGACAAATTTGTCTGTAGGAGACAAGCCTTTGAGAGCCTGGTTAGTGCTAGGCCTGAAGAGAGGGAGCGATCCCAGTATCCTGGCAACATAAGATTTCTGATCCCCATGGCTGAGGACTAGCTTGCCTTGATGGTGGTGGAACTCCCAGGGTGAATGCTAAGAGGGACTGACCAGTCTCTTCGTCTTCTCTCCATTGCCCTGTGCCTTTGCCAACATAACCTGTCTCCCAGAGAGCTGGAAGAGGAGAGGACACCACTCGTCAACTAGTGGTTTCTAATCAACACAAGAAACATCCCAGAGTCCTCCAGAAGTGTGTAAGGAATTTTTAGATCTCTGATTTTTTCCTATAGAGAAAATAGAAGCAGAACCAGAGAAAATCCATTCTGTGTCTGTCACTATGATTCTATACTTTGTTGGGCCAGTGTCCCCAGTAAACTTCATTTACCCTATATTTATCCCAAATCTAATAAAATTCAAAGTCACTCTTTGTTTCTGGGCATCTCATCAAATCACCAATTACCCCCCAAATTACCAAGTTTGTACTTGGTATATAATATATATATATTATAAATATATATATATAATAAACAATAGCTTGTTTTTACTTATGTCTGTTTTCTCATTATTTTTTTTTCTATAATGATTAAGAGTAACTTTTATGGTCTCTCTCACACACACACCAACACACATGGAAAACTAACAAAGTAAATCAGATTTGGATGGTGACTTTGCATTCCCCAAGGGGAAAACCGCCCCAGTTATTTCTTCTTAGAGTCTCTGACAGTTCCTCTAGCAGATTCCACTAGTCTTGTTGATTTCCTATTGCCTGGTGTGTTCTGAGTCAGGAACTATGCACACTGGAGGAGAAGAGATCATGGAAAGTCAGAACCTACAAGAGGGAAGGTCTTCTGTCTACCTACCATGAGGTCTTGGCCTAGTAGGTCACCACCAGGCAGAGACTGCCCTTCAGCCTTACAGATGGAGAAACCCAGTTTTGCCTGTGCCTTGGGGTTGGACAGATCATGAGGATGATGACTCAACACTGGGGAAACTCATAAGTGACATGTGTGCTTCTTACCCAGAATACCAATTTAATGACAGATAATGAAAAGAGATCTGCTACTCACAAGGAATTTTTCTTCTGGCATAGGAGCCATATGGGCAGTCAAATTATAATTAGAAGATTGATTTGGTAAGCATAAAATTAGAACAAACTACAAAGTGGCAAAAAGTTAAAATAGCCTGTTACCTCCATTCGTCATCACACTGGGTCATATCTGCCAACCATACCAGCTGCCTAGTAAGGCCCTAGGCCACTCCAAACACTGTGTTTTGGGCACTTTCCAACGTTGTCTCCATGACTCACCATTTTGTTTAGTTCATTACCAAACAACGCCCTTACTAATGAGCCATCCTTTCTTTAGATAACTTCATACATTTACGGGTTATGGATAAAGATCATTGCTCTTAAAATTACTTTACATATTTCTCTTAATAAGTATAGCTCTAGGAGAACCATTTTCAAGTTCTAGGGCCACCTTGTGGGTAGCTCCCATTCTACATACTACATTCTACTTTTAAGGGAGATAAAATCCAAATGGAAAAGTGTTCAAATAAGTATAAAGCCAAAATCTACTATCTTCCCTGCAGCTCTTCCACCAAGCCAACTAGTTCCCCAAACTAACATTTTTTTAAAAAATTAATAATATGCTCACCCTTCACTCTTCTCCCTCTGCTGCCCCTTATTCTTGGGGTAGCCGTCTCTTGCTTGTTCCTCTTTCTCAATGCCTTTCTCATCCTCTGTTTTCTTTCCACTCTCATTGCCCCACATTTTTTTTAATATCAACCTGACTTACTGTAATTGTCCAGTCATTTTTCCCCTTGCCTCTTATCTCTTCCCTTCTACCCTCATCTGTGTATTATTACCCTATTAATCTTCGAACCTTTCTCAATCAAGATATCTAAGGGCTCCTTATTACACAACCAATGAAGGGCAAAGCCCTGGACCAGTGCTCAGAGCCCTCCCTAATTTGGCTTTCCTGTTCTCTTTTGTCTTTACCTTCTGTGACTTCTCAACATGAGCTCTCTATTTCAGGCTTTTATACTCACTGTGGATAAAGGAAAAAATCAAATACAATGTTTGTGTTTTATAATGCAAATCTATAGAGAGGAAGTCTTAGAAATTAACACCAGCAGATACAGTTTGCAAATTTTCATTTTAACAGCTCATTCAGCTTTTCTTTTCTAATTTCCTGTATTTACCTTCAGAGACACATAAATACACTCACAGAACCATGGCTACTTACTAAGTCATCAGCAGGTAACCACGGTTTCAGTCATGCTTTTGAAGGAGACCTAAACCTGTTTAAGGTAGGTGGAAAACCAGTGACACAGACATTGCATAACTCATACTGACTTGTAATGCACCATTATTCAGAAGTATCCTGAAACAAAAATGTTCTTGACATTTAATGTGATGGAGACTCTGCTTCTTTCTTTCTTTTTTTTTAATTAAAGATTTTATTTATTTATTTGACACAGAGAGAGAGATCACAAGTAGGCAGAGAGGCAGGCAGAAGAGAGGGGGAAGCAGGCTCCCCACTGAGCAGAGAGCCTGATTCAGGGCTCGATCCCAGGACCCTGGGATTGTGACTGGAGCTGAAGGCAGAGGCTTAACCCACTGAGCCACCCAGGCTCCCCAGACTCTGCTTATTTCTTATGTAGGATACAACCTTGAGGAACATAATATAAACTGTCAATTTGGTCACCTTTCAATAAGAGCTCAACACAAAGTGATCTGAGCAACAAAGGGAGTATATTGACTCATGGGACTCCAAAGTCCAGACATGGCTACATGCACGTGTTCGAACGTGGTCACTGGGACACATCTCCGTATCTCAACTCTGCATTTCTCCACGTAGGTTCTTTCTGCATAGGAGAAAAGACAATCACCAGGAGCTTCCGGCTTAGCGAGCCCAGCAAAACAATGGTATCATTTCTCGTTCTCAGTAAATGTCCTAGAGTGGGTTCGCCTTGGCCCAGATCAAGTCGTGTGCCCATCCCTGAACCAATCACAGTGGCAGGAGAATAGGTTGTTGACTACCAAGGGCTATCCCGGTTCCTCTCAGAGGCCAGAGGCTGCAGGCAGCTCTCCGGATCTATATGAATGGAGAAAATGTGATTTTTCTAAAGGAAAATCAGGGTGCTGCCATCAGAAGAAAGGAAAACAGCTAGGGGAAAACAGGGTGACTGCTAGGATAGATTCTTAAACATGTGAGTATGCTCTTATTTTAGTATGCTCGATAGTGAGTCCCAGCACTATATAATCAAAATTTAAGATGAAGTTGGCAACCTGTAAAAACTTTTTAAAATGTACATATCCTTAACCCAGCGACTCCATTTCTAGGAATAACGGCTAATGTAGTAAGTGCTTCCCTGTGTGTCCGCCAATGGCCCAAGCACACTGCGCTAACAGCACTCTGGGACGGAGAGGTGGTGTATCCATTTTTGCCCTCAAGAACTTGAGCTTAGAGAAGTTAAGTGATTTAAACAACGTTGCACAGCTAATAAGAGGGAAAGCTAGGAGTCAGCCTTCAAAGTCTTCAAAACTGTTAGTTACTTCCCTCTTGAGTCTCGGTGGCATATAGTCTCATGAATTTATTCTAAGAAAAAATGACAGGTGAGAAGAGATGTATGGCCCCGGATGTTATCTACAAGTATTTGTCCACAGAACTCAAGTGTGAAATAAAGAATCAATAAATTATGTCAACCTACATATGTCCCTTCGTTATCAGTAAATATATACTAAGTTCCTACTTTATAAAACGATAAAAGATTAATGGCTTGTTCTGCTCTGTTTTGTTTCGGTGAGGCTGTGAAATTACAAGTTTGTTTAAACCAGCTGCCCGAGTTGCAAAAGCATCCACAGTCAAGGTTAATCAAACACAACAAGGCCGTGTACATTGTTTCAGACCTCTCCCTGTGTCTGTTCATCATTTAGGAAAAAATTGAGTACTTAATCTGTACAAGCACTCAGAATATATCTTTATATGCTATAGCTGTCTGCTGTCAGGCCAAAGGGAGCTTCAGGCTAAATCATTTAACCTTGATATTGCCAACACTAGAACCTTCCATCAGATGGGGAAGTGAGTGTCCCGGGAGCCCGCGAGCTGCTGGGTTTAACCCCAAACCCCAGACTGAGAAGCCTCCTTTAGCAGTTAGAAACCTTCACTCTGCCCCAGTCCCCACATCGGGGCAAAAGAGGAGGCAGGACAGCCGTAGCCCTTGAGCTGTTGAAGAGTGTAGACCGCTAGTGAGAAGCCCGGAGAAGGAGATACGCTGGTCTAGAAGGAGATACTTCTCTCGTGCTGCCGGACGGGGTGGGAGCAGGGGGAGTTCAAGCGACATATGTCACTAATGCACTGTTGTTACTTACTTCCTTAGATTGCTTCTATTTACTTATTTGAGAAAGAGAGAGCCTGGGGGGTGGGGAGACGGGCAAGCAGTCGCTGCACTGAGCGCGGGGTCCCACTCAGGACTGGATCCCAGGACCCTGAGGTCGTGGCCTGAGCTACAACCGAGACTCTGACGTCCAATGGGCTGAGCCACCCACGCACCAGGTGCCGCCGTTGTTACTTTTCTAAATTATTTATGTATGTATCTATTTATTTATTTTTAGATTTTATATATTTATATGAGAGAGCACACATGAGCAGAGGGAGAAACAACCCCCCGCTGAGCCCGGAGCCCTACCCAGGACTCAACCCCCAGACACTGAGATCATGACTTGAGCTGAAGTCAGATGCTTAACCCACTGAGCCAAGTTTTTATAGACCTCAGATTTTGCTATTTTTTCTTTTTTTTTAACCTGTTGTAATACCTAGAGAGATCAATTAGCTTATAATCAGTCTCGTTTTCACCATGCCTCCATTTCTCATTATCCCCAGGACTGTCTCCTCAGCAAAGAAAACCCTAAAACACCCCTGAAAAGCACATGAAGGAGAAGCTCATTTGCATGGGCGTAATGATTTAGTCCTGTGAACTTTTAATTTGCATAATCCCCTTGCCTTTCCTCACTTTCTTAAAGTCTTTGGTATTTTTTTTTCCTCCAAATGACGGGGTTGGGAGGAAGAATTAAGTCAGCATCAAAGTTCTAGCTCTTGTGTTCTCAGCTATTACATTAATCTTTAAGATTTTTCTCTCCCATTTATTAAAAATCCGTGATCATCCAACTTTACACAGAAATCCACATCAAAGTTAATTAGAATCTTGGGAGTCTAATGTTTGTCTCTTCCTTCATTAATTTCTAGAAGCTTGAAGCAAGCCTCTATGTGTGATTGTGGAAGAAAGAAAAAGAGGAGCTAGTAGACATGACCTGCCAGTGACAGGATTCGGAACTGGATCTAAGCTCGCTTAGTGCTAAGAAGGACTGACCCTCTCGGCAGCCCACTTGCTGTTTTGGTCAGCCTGGGTAACGGAGGCAAGCCCTGACCCCAATCTGAAAGGTGGAGGATGAAGGTAAGAATTAAGCAATGGAGAATAGAGCTGTGCTTGCTGATTTCTTTTCCTCCCCCTCCTCCATAATCAGGAAAAGCAGCCAGTTATTCTTACAAATTGACTTTCTCTCCTTCCTCCCTGTGAAGTTTGAAAAACAAAAAATATCGTGCAGTTTTGCAAAACTTCTACTGGAAGCAGGGGGTGGGGACGGGGCAAAGAGCAGGAGATAAGATGAGAGTAAGAGGGAAGTGATCGTGCAACAAGACGCTTTTATATTGGGTTTTCCAAAGTGTACCTGGACACAAAATGCAGGGAAAGGACATGAGTAGAACAGGGGATTTGATCTCATACACTCAGCAGTGAGTGAGTCACAGCAACGGCTGTGGGACATCACTGGGTAATGCTTTAAGAGGTTTGTGGGGAAATCACAGAAAACAAACTGAGAAAACTAGTTTTCTTCCCAAACTGTTCTTGAAAAGTGGAGAGGAATCTTCCAGGGTATGTTCTTAATTTTAAAAAACTCGTTGCATTAACATTCTAAAGTCTAAAGAAAATACAACAGGAAAGCCAAGAAACTCACACGTAGGCCCCACGAGAGGCTTCCATCACCCACCGATGAGACCAGTTAGTTTTAAAGCATAATTAATGTATTTCATACTAGGACATTTGAAACCACTTTTTTTTTTAAGATTTTATTTATTTATTTGTCAGAGAGAGATGGAGAGAGAGCGAGCGAGCACAGGCAGAGTGGCAGGCAGAGGCAGAGGGAGAAGCAGGCTCCCTGCCGAGCAAGGAGCCCGATGTGGGACTCGATCCCAGGACTCTGGGATCATGACCTGAGCCGAAGGCAGCCGCTTAACCAACTGAGCCACCCAGGCGTCCCTGAAACCACTTTTTATGAAGTCATATATTTCCATGCTATACGTGAGGAGATAATTCAAAATGGACCAAAAAAGTCAATGGACCCAAAGTTACTGAGTGTGACCCACCTTGGAGGGCTGATGCAGGCACTCGGTGCCCTGAGAAGTGTTCCCCAGCTGGAGAGCTCTAGGAGGACCCCCAACCCAGGGGCTACCAAGTCTCTGCTTGTGCACAGGCTCCCCCACTGTGCCCCGAACTCAGGAGGGAACACTCTGCCGGCTGAAGCCCCTGAATCACCAGGTAAATCCTGGGATGCCGGTAGGCAAACAAAACAAAACAAAACAAAAACAAAAACAAAAACAAAAAAACAAACCACCTCCCTGTGCTTTGGCTTGAGCAGTGTTTGATGGGCCCAGGAGCTGGTGCTCCCAAGCAGGGTGCTGTGTGCAGCGCAGCACTTTCCCCTCTTCCCCAGGATCAAGGACACATTCCCTTCTGCTACACTGTATTCAGGCCTGCCTCCCACCCTGATGACCAAGGCTTAGTTCTGGGTCAAGCTCCACAGGCTCACATCCTTTCCTCCCAGGACATCTCTCACCCCGTCCCACCAGCTTCCTCTCCCCCCAGAACACAAGTGTCAGGCGATCACACCGGCTTGATGCTCCGCAGGAACCAGCCAGTTCCAGGTCATTTCCTGGGGGGCTCTTGTGCCTCCTGCCAACGAGAGATACAGTCAAGCTGAAACCCCAGAAGTACTGATAATTCCGAGGAAGGGGACGGGGGAAAAGCACACACGGAAGGTAATGGGACTTTCAGTCATACCGACGAGTGGCCACAAGATTGCTTCGGATCCATGTGTGCCTCAAGCCATTACGCCGCAGGACGAAAATGGAGGGGTAGGAATGGGCACTGATGGTTCGATCGTGACATGCAGTTTACAGTATTCACATTTTTCACCCAAGACCAGACAAAAGCAAACTAATGCTTCAAAATGTACGTGGCCACGTTTGCGTTCTTCTGGCGGCTGTGTCACCTCTCCACGCGTTACTCTCGTCCCTTGGAGGTATGAAAGGGGCTGCTCTCCGGCATCCCGTTCCTTCCGCAGCTGCTGCCCTCAAACTCCACTTTCCAATGCTCAAGCCACCCTGCTTTTAAGGAGCTGTTGTTGTTTTCTAAGAAACAAAATGATGAACACTGAATTTTGACACACCCTCTGTGCAGCACTGATTCGACACATTCAAATGAGACATTTGTTTGGGTTCAGTATGTACAATAGAAATCACACAGAGGAGTCCTGTTTTATGCAGGGATAGGGTCTAAAGTCAGCATATAAAATAAAGCCATACAGCGCCCAAATTTATTGAAAATTCCCTTAAACTAATTTAGAAAGCATAGCGACGGCCCCATGCACTAATATGCAGCTGACCCTTAACTGCAGGAGGTTATGGGCGCTGACTTGCCTGGGCGGTTGAAAATCCACACACAACTTTTGACTCCCCAAAACTTAACTACTAATATCCTGCGGTTGACCAGAAGCCTTGCCAACAACATGGACAGTCAATGAACACATATTTTGTATGTTTATGTATTATATACTATATCCTTATAATAAAGCAAGAGAAAAGAAAATACATTTACAGTATCATACTGTTTTTACTGAAAAAAAAATCCATAGAAGTGGACCCAAAATTAAAATCTGTATTGTTCAGAGATTAACTTTGTATCACTTACAAATGATTCCACTTAATATATAAGAGACATGAAAAATACCATTTTCAAAATTTTTAATTCCATAAGAAAAGAGAGTAAGAAGTTGGTATTCTTCACGGAGTTCTAGATGAGGTAGTGGGTTTGCGTTAAAGTGTGTGTTCTATTAGAAAAAAGAAAAAGACAAAGACAAACAAGACTTATGTCTTTAAGAGCTAGAATCCCACAGAGCAGCAAGAAGCTCCACTCTGAGAATCAGGCAAGAACGGAGACAAACCCGGGGGGGCACCAGTTGTGGGTGTCATGGTGGATGCTCCATTACAATGAATATTGGGGTCTTTCTCTCATTTCTATCTTTTTTTTTTTTAAGATTTTATTTATTTATTTGACAGACGGAGATCACAAGTAGGCAGAGAGAGGAGAAAGCAGGCTCCCCGCTGAGCAGAGAGCTCGAGCTCCAGCTGGATGCGGGGCTCGATCCCAGGACCCTGGGATCACTACCTGAGCCTAAGGGAGAGGCTTTAACCCACTGAGCCACCCAGGTGCCCCTCTATCTTGTTTTTATTGTTGTATAAGCTGTGTGGTTGCTAAGCCAAGCACTTTGAGTTGAATATTCATAAATTAAATGTGTATGAAATGCAACTCCACCACAGAAGGAAAAAATTAGATGTCCGGTTGATGACCCAGCACTGCTGGCTTATTTATGTATTTACTCTGAACCGGAAGTCTGACTCCTCTGTGCCGGGGGTTGAATGCTCCTGTTGCCACTGCTGCACACAAACAGATGTCCATACACACATGCATACACGCACGCTTGTGCCACACACACACACACACACACACACTGTTACCACCAAAGGGACGGTCACTGAGAAGTCTCCCCGCAAAACCACCTGTCCGGGTTCATTCAACTTCTTCCCACCGGTTGTTAAGCTCCTTGGCACCTACAACCCCCACCTCTCTGTCTCCGTGGGACAAGAGCTCATCACCGTCATCACCAAGATGTCTTCCCTGTGCCCCTGGCACTGAGCTCCTCTAGGACCCCCTACCCCTGAGCATCCTGCCCCCACTCGGTACCCTGCTGCTGTCAGCACTCCTGTGAAGGCCACCCCTTCGCCCCCCACCCCCACCCCAGCACAGCTGGCAGAGCCTCTGTGATTGCTGGGTTTGCTGACTTGCCAACGCTACCACTGCCTCTCCCCTAGAAAGACAAGAAGCAGAGGAAATCGGGGTATTCTTAGGTACCCCTCAGGTCTCCTTTGAGAGTCCAAGGTCTGAACGCCCAGATTACGTGGAATCTCAATAATTCTCCATCAGGTGGGTAGGAGGGGACCTCGCCAGCAGTAGGACAGATTTCAAGTTGGATGATGATAGGGAAGTCGTTAACATGAAATAAAACTAAAAACACACTAGCATGGCACTTAGAATATTCTAGGCACTGTTTTAGTTCTTTATACCCGTTAACAGTTCGCTTAAGGCCGTTATTTTGGTCCCTTCCCATGTTAAGAATGTTCGTACCTATACGGACTGCTAGCCTCAGCCCCAAATTCTTCATAGAAGAAAAATCCTTTTCTGTCTCCTAACCAGTCAGAGGGACAGTTCCTTTTCCCCAGGCAGGCATGTTTAGATCACATTGTATTGATACCTGGCTTCCTCCAAATTCTGGACAGTCCTAGATTGCTAGATTATAATGTACAGCTTTAGCTTCCTAAGGACAGATAATATGTCCATTTACATTTTTAAGCTTTTTTATAATAAAAATTAGTAGGAAGTGCTTATACATTAGTACATACATTATGCACATGCAATTATATGTTTATCTCCTATATAAACATATATATCTCATAAATCTCTCATATATAAACACACATCTGTCTCATATATCTCTCATGTATATATAAACAAATATATGACCTATATATGAATTAAGCATATATAAAAATAGAAGAGTATAATGAACCCTTGTATAACCAGTCCTGTCTTCAACAGTTACCGACATGTGAACAATCTCATCTCATCTAGATACCCACCCACAGAATCATTTTAAAGCAAATCACAGACATCCCATTATTTCTTTCATAAATACTTCCATATATGTGCCAGTTATCAGTTTAATACTCGTCTGCTGGGAATCCACATTGTTTGTTCCAATGTGGATACTGGAGCTGGACCCCATAAACATTCTCTTTTGCCAGGAGGCAGAATGTTAAGCCTGGTCTGTAGAGGGCACCAGAGGGACACTGGAAGAGAAGGGGCCTCTCTTCGAGGTTCCACGGTCCCTGCTTGTCCCTATAGCTGAAAGAAGCTACAGCTCCTGGGAGGCACAGTGGCGCTCAGTGAGCTCTGCGGGCATTTTAGCCAGCTTCCCAGGCAGTCTCACAGCGTCCACCTGGCGTCTTCCCATGGAGCTGGGTGGCCACCCCTCGCCAGAGGCATGCCAGTGAACTGCTCCGCTATCAGCAGGCAGGAGTCCAACCTCTTGGAAGAGAGCTCCTCATTAGAGGGTGAGTGGGAGAGGGAGCCCGGTTCCTCCCTTGGATGCTCTGTCTCTTCTCTAGAAGTAGTAGCTGCTCCTTATTTCTCTTCCGGCCCTATTCGTTCGTGTTTGCTAAAGGAGTAACCTGTTACTAATAATTCCATATATTAAACTCTCCCCATTCAAACTACCGTGTGCTTTTTATCTTGGCTACATCAACTCCTACAGGATGTAACTCCAAAAAATAAGGACTCTTTTAACACACCCACAAAACCATGTCACACTTAATCAATATCTAATCACTGCTCAGACTTCCCCAACTGTCTAATAAATACTTTTTACTTGGCTGTTTCTTTTCCAATCAGAGTTCAAATAATTCATTTGATTGATATTTCTTTTAAGTGCCTTTTCCACAACCGCCTGCCCTCCCCACTCTTGTTTTCCTTATAACTGGTTTGCTGAAGAATCAGGGCTGCTGGTCTTGTGATTTCCCATGGCGTTCTTCCACTCCGTGTCTGGGCCCTGCACAGCCCACACTCCCGTAGTTAGATCTAGAGACTTGGACAGATTCACGTCCAATTTTTTTTAAAGAATATTGGTGATAGTACTTCCAATGGCTTCAAACGAGGAGATAGACGATGTGTGGCTATCTATTTCTTGGTGATTGATCAGGGAGGTCCTGAATTGTCAGCTGGATCCATCAAGAAATTTCTCATCAATTATCCCAAAATAATTTTGGAAAAAGTTGCTTTTTTTATTTTTAAGGAAATGCCTTTGACTTCATGGTGTTATTTCCCATTCAAATTTGTAATTGTTTAGAATTTATAATTTTACTTAGCATCTTTGATATATCTTTTCATGATTCCTGATTCCATTAACAAAATTGTGTATTTTATTTATCTTGACTGTATAAACACATATGTATAATAAATTCAGAATAAAAATATCGCTAACAATATTTCTTCCTAATTCACTTTTTAATTTAGGATATATCCACTAAGAATGCATAGAGAAAGGATTGTCTTTTTGCAATACTTGAAATAGTTCTTCTCTGTTGCAGTTATATATAAATGAATAAATTCATTAATTTCATTTTGCTCTAGCTTTAGATATGCATTTTATTGTGATTTTATAACACATACATATGCATGTGTTATATGCATTCATATGCAAACCATTTCTACGATTCTCAAGTTATATCTACAAAACAAGAAGTATTTAGTGAAATCCAGTTTCTGTCCGTGTCCCCTTCCTCTTAAGAAATAATTTTTACTTGCCAATTCTTTCACTTTCAAAATTTAAAGCAAATAGCCATTCCCCTTTTTTAAAAAAGGTAGCACACTCTATATACTGTTTTATACCTGATTTTTTCACTTAATATATTCTAAAAATCACTTCATAAAAGTATGGAGAGAGATTTCTACGGCAGCTGCTTAGTAATCCACTGAGTGAATACACAGTATTGTGTTCAACCATTCCTTAATTGGTAGACCTGAGTCCTTTCCACTCTTTTGCTGTTATAGGCAATGCTTCAATAAATATGCCTTTTTATATTTTTGTCAATGTGTCTTTAGCATTGTATCAGTTAGCTTTTGCTACATATAGCACACCACCTCAAAACTTAGTGGCATAAAGCAACATCACGATTAGCTCAAGATTCTGTAGGTCAGCAATTTTGGCAGGGTTCGGCCCCATCCTTCCTTCTGCTGTTCTCACTCATGTGACTGAAGTCCGCTGTCTACTCAGCGGGAGCCGGATAATCCAAGATGGACTCATTCACGTGTCGGGAGGTTGGCAGGCAATCAGCCCAGTTGCCGCGAGCAGCCTCCCATCCTCCCGGAGGTGAGCTAGCATTCATTTCTGTTCTCATGGTATTATGTTCTCAGGGTACCAGCACATCAGGAGAGAGCAAGTCCCAAAGCTCAGGTACTTTCCAGTTTTTCTCCTTGCATTAAGTTTGCTCCGGTCCTAGGGTACTGGACAAGTCCTTTGTCACTGAGGAGACCGTCCAAAGCTGTGCAGATAGGCAGGGTATTCCAGCAGCCATTGCAAACAGCTGGCCACAGGGATAGGTACCCCAGAGGCAGGATGGTTGGGTCACAGGGCATATTCAAATGTGAAATTGCCAAATCCCACCCCTAACCCTGGAGATTAAACAGTTTATATTCCCTCCAACTATAAATCGAAGTGTCTGTTTCTCATAGTGTCACTAAGAGTATGTTTTCAAACTTTTATATTTTTACCAATAGAAAAGTTGAGGAATGGTATCTCAATGGCATTTTAATTTGCATATCTCATTATGAAGTTGAACATTACATTCCTTTCATATGCTTAGGGGGCATTTGAATTGTGTGTGTGTGTGTGTGTGTGTGAGTGAACTGCTTATATTTTTTTGTCCATTTTTCCAGAGAGAGAGGTCATCTCCACTTTTACCAGTTTGTTTATGTATCAGGAATATTAGCCCTTTTTCAGGGATATAAATTACAAATATTTTTCCGAGTTTGTCTTCATACTCTATTTTTTAACTATACAAAGGTAGTCAAATTTACTAATCTTCAATGTTTCTGGATTTTGACCCATTGTTAGAAAATTCTTCTCTCTAACCAAATAACAAGGGACTTCACCCACGGTTTCCTAACATTTGTGGGGATCGGGGACAGGTCTCCAATTATCCCATTTTCCCTGTAAAGATAGGCCCTATCAGAGTAGACTAAACTTCTTTAATTGGGTCTATATTCGGTTGACGTTTAAAGTATGACCAATCCTAGGGAACAATACAGAAATTCTGTATTTCTATTCGCCACCTTCCCCTTTGCTGTAATATAGCTGAATCTACACTCCCTTTTAAAACCAAAGCAAACTCCATCTCCTGCCCAGCACTGTCCAGAGAAGTCAGCAACAACCTCCACGCTTCCACATTGACAAGTAGTTGAAAGTACAGGCTTTGCAGTGTGAGACTCTGTCAGTTCCTAGTAGTGTGATATCAGGCAAATTACTCAGTCCTTCTAAATCTTAGTCTCTATCTGTAACATGAAGATAGCAAAACCTCCCCCCACAGGTTCGCTTAATGAGATCATCAAGGTAACTCACTAGCATAGTCCTGGCGCACAGTAACTGCTCAATAAATTGCAGGTAGCCAATTAAAGAAGCAGAGGAGAGGAACCTGATGCACCAACTGGTGAAAAAAGGAAAATACCTAAGATTAGAAAATGTGGGGTTTAATGCAGAAATAGCTTTGTTGGCAGTGATTAATCTAGGTCATGTTTGGGCACCAAGCAGGAATACACACATAAGCTGGGGAAACACACACACAATTGTATGTTCCACTCAGGGATGCTTTTCTGTAGCCTGAGCAGTAGGTCTCTGCTTGGCAAGTAATTGATACACTCTTGAGTATGCCAACTCCAATTTCCTAGCTATGAAAAGGCAAACCCTAAGGAGCAGAAGGCATTTTTGGAGAGCTCATACCTTAAGAAAATTAAGAGTTCTTAGAATCAAAACCTGAAGACCTGAGCCCTTGACCTGAAAATACTGCAGTTCTGGTGTTTCCCTTCTACTCCGGCACTCAGGGTACCATCTACACCTGCTACTTCTTATCAAGTCTGCCCAGAGTCTCCCCACCTCCCTGAGAGTTGCTCAGGACAAAGTCCCAGGTAGCCAACTCCTTCCAGCCCCAGTCCTAGCGCTGCAAGTCCTCCTGCTCAGCTGGTCTCATTCCAGCAGTTTCTGCCTCAAGAGCCTAGGACGCTGAGCATAAATCTCGACATGGGAAGAAAATTATATATATAAAGGGCAGAGCTAGAGCTAAATTGAAATGAAACAGGATTAAAAAAAAAAAGTGCCAAGTCTTAGGATTACATTTTCAAGATGTGTGAAGCTGGGCTTGGCAGTGTTCTGGCATCGTCGGGATTTAACTAGAGCTGACCTTGGCACATACAAAACTTTCCCTTTAGTTGACTGAGCCCCGCATCAGGCTCCCTGCTCAGTGGCAAGCCTGCTTCTCCCTCTCCCACTCCCCCTGCTTGTGTTCCCTCTCTCACTGTGTTGCTGTCAAATAAATTAAAAAAAAAAAAAAAAGAATTTTTTAAATATCCGGAGTTCACTGCCCCTGGGCCATGCGGAGAGGGGCTCACTTGGGAAAGGACATGAGAAAAGTTTCTGCGGCGATGGCAATATTCTGCACATCTCAAGAGGAGTTTGGGTTCCAGAGGCATGGGCATTTATCAACACACACCTAACATTTGTGCATTCCTTTGTATGTAAATTTTATACTAAAACGGCAATAAAATACTGAACTAGTATTCGTGCTGAGCATGGAATAAGCATGCTGATATAAATACATGTCTCTTTACTTGAATATATTAAAAACGGATGGATGAATGAGATGGACGTGATGAAACTAGTCAGATGTTAATGATAAACTCTAAGTGGTTAATGCACAAATGTTTACTCTAAAATTGTTCAACATCACTCTATGTTTGAAATTTTTCATGATAAAATGTTGGGAAGTTAGGGCTGGATCAGAAGCAAACAAACCCATCTGCATGCTGGGGGGCACAGCAATTCTGAGGACTGTCACTGGGAATATGGGATTCCTTCGTGCACACCCTCTGCCCTCCCCTTGGCCATTGACCTTTCTTCTGGCCAAACCCTGGCCAACGTGTCCTCCCTCCTCCTCTGCGCTTTCATAACCATGACCTGAAGGTGAACAGAAAAACAGCACAGGGCACTCAACTGTTGAGCAGACCTTTGTGAAGACTCAACCTTACAAGTCTGTCATGACGAACCATCAGCATGCATACCTTCCTCATGAGCAGAATGCAAGAGCTTGACTGTTCACACACACATGCACACATGTACACACACCAAAAGAAACCCAACCTAATTGCAATAACTAATATAAGTTGCTTAATATTTCAGATTTAAAATTATGAGAGATGGTCTTCTCAGGGCATGAAAAAAATGATCCGTATTTGCCTCTTATTTACATTGTTTGTGGAGAAAGCTTAATGTTGGTTGAGCCCTCGACATGGTTGTGAGGTTTGCATACATTGGTTCCTGTAGTCCTCAGAGCCCATTATCCTCATTTTATAACAAGGCTCATAGTCATGGAGCCAGTAAACAGTAGATCTAGGATTCAAACCAAGATCTCCTCTGCTCAAAACTATTTCTTTTCACCAAAGCATACTGTCATGGACATTTAAAATAGGTTTCATCCTGCAAAGCTAACATCACTACAGAAACAACATCAGTCGTTTGGCTAGGATTATACCCCCCCACCCCCCAAAAAAGGCAGTTTCATGTTCTCCTTCAACTGCTTTTACCCAAACACCACCCACCAAAAGGTATTTTTGAGTTTACACTCCCCACCAGTGCTGTTGACAAATGTAGCAAGAACACAAAAGTTGGCAAACATTTCCGTATCTTCTATAGCTTTGGGGAGCAGCTAAGGGTTTAATAAACCTGCTTAAGGGAATTTACTTTTGATGTCAGTGTTGCTAGTTCGTAAACTAGAATTAGATGGCTCAACTTCTGCCTAATGGATCTCCTACATCATGCTGAGACCATCAGGCAAAAATTCTTATCCAATGGACTGAGGGAACATTTCCTCCACGTGTTAAGCCACATTCCTGAACCACAGAACTATGTGGTCATCACCCAGTAGATGGCACTGGCTGTGTTTTTATTCCAATGGCAATCCCAGGACCCAGGTCAGAGGTCCTCTCCTACTAGGGTTATAAATGTTTGAAACAGACTTGTCTCCATAACAATGCCTTGCATATTATTTGTGGAAAATATTTAGCTAGCTGTGTGCAGAACAAGACTAAGACTTGAAGCGGGGGCGGGGGTGGGGGGTGGGGGGGGCTTTATCAGGCGTTCTTAGGATGAGTGTACCACGTCCCCAATCCCACTACTTTTCACTTTGCCAGCCTCTCTTCGCATAATAAAGAGGGGACTGAGGAATGCTCTGGTGGTAAGAGGAAGGGAGCTGGGATAAACATGTATTTGCTGAGATAGCAGTAATAAAATCTATTTTCAAAAAAGTTTAACAGAAACCTAGGGTGAAAAAGCTTTTTACTGTGATATAGCCCCACATGAAGTTAGATCACTATAGATGATCTGATTTTAATAGACATAATTTGAGCAATTCTACATGAACCTTTTCAAAACTCAGCAGAGCTCACATCCAGGGGCCATACTCCCTGGACACCACCTGCTTTACTCAGTTCTGCTCTTTGGAGGATAGGCTTCCAACTCTCTCTCCCTGTT
This sequence comes from Mellivora capensis, assembly GCA_004024625.1. Taxonomy (NCBI): domain Eukaryota; kingdom Metazoa; phylum Chordata; class Mammalia; order Carnivora; family Mustelidae; genus Mellivora; species Mellivora capensis. The sequence goes on along the minus strand of PISX010003816.1, from coordinate 105,858 downwards.
TTGCAAACCAGAACTTTGGCATATTCTAGCCTAACAATGATAAAAGAAACCATACACATTTCAAAACAGCTGTGTTGGGAGAGAGATCAAGGGCAGGAGACAAAAATCTTCAGGGTCTTATTTCAAGTGTAGCTCTACCATTCCTGCACTTACAAATCCTCCTGATAGAGCAGAGAAGCAACTCGTAGTTCCATCAAGTTCCGGGGGGGGGAATCTCTCGCGGGTGTGTAAGCCAGCGTGTCAATTTCATTCAACATACATTCAATATATGGACAAGAAACTTAACTCTACATTCAAAAGATTTTGATGGAGTAAAACAGAAAATTCAACTTTTGCTCGGAAATCGCTTTAAAAAGTTTCTTCAGACATGCCAAGGGCTTCAGCTGAGGTTGTAGGGACATCCGGTGGCAAGGGCTATGGTGTGGGAAGAGGACTCTCTTCCCATAATCCTAGAACCTGGGAGCCACGCTGGTTGTGGGCTACCTATCAAGGCCTTTCAAAAGGCTTAAATGCCTACCTGCCAAACATGTTAAAATGTTCCTTTTGCTACATCACACCAGTTACCTCATAGTGGTAAAGAGCCCTTAGGAACATCTTTGGGTCTAACGTTCTTAATGAAGACAAGTGCTAAGGCTTATTAGGGATACCCTATGGACTTTTCTCTATTCTGTTTCTTAGTTTGTGATCTGTGCTTTGAGAAACATCGTTAGACCCTTTTAGCTCAGAAACCTGGAGTAATGTGGTTATAGTATTTAGACACAAAATCTGGTGTATCCCCAATAAAGCAAAGGAATTGGGAAAAGAGTTGAATAGGCCTGGGAAGTAAAATGCTTTTCTAAGCTTCTCCCTCAAGAGCCTTACAGCATACCATTCACGACAGTGCTATTTTCCAAAGGTCACAACTGATTTCCTCAGAAGTGTATCTTAAATCATTATAATGACTTTGTGAAATGAGGGAGTGTTTCTTTACCCCAACATTTAATCATTGGCTGAAACCTGGTTTTCACCACAGCCAAGTACACCTGCCTTTACCCCTCTATAACCCCCTTTTCCACCAGAAATTTGAAGACACTCTCATCAGATGGGGAAATTAAACAAAGAAAAGGCAAAAGAGATTTTTACAAAAGCCATCATAGGGCAAGTAGTCCCAAGCAGCAGCCTGGAGGCTGAAGAGATGGACACTGGGCAAGTGCTCCGTGTTGACTGCTTTCCTGTGGTTTCCAAAGTTTGCTGTTTGCTGTCGGGAGAACTTTCCAAGCACATCAAAGCAAAGGATCTTAGGAGTCACTGGAGCCTAAGGTTGCATGGAGCAAACAGTAATTACTTTCATAACAGAAAAGGGAAGTCATTTTGGTAACTGGAATGCCAGATCTAAACTGAAAACTGCCATTGCGTCTCCATGCCGCTGTAGAAACGGCCAGTGTGCACCGTGAGAACTTTGTGGGGCCACGTAACCAGCTTCCTAGACTTTAAACGTTCTCATACTTACTACTGGATTTTTTACTAACCTCCTATCTATTTGTTCTGCATCATCCCTTTGGCATTATTACTAAACCCAGCAAATTAAACGTTCTCTTGTTAAATAATAAAAATACAAATGACAAGGATTCAGTACTACAAATATTCAGGGAATCAAGTTAAACTGTCCTCACAGAGCAGACTACCGGTGGGGGGCGGGGGGATGGCACGGACCCCAACCTGCAAGAACAAAGCAAAAAAGACGTGGTATATATATAGGAAAACCTGTGTAAATGCCTTTGGGAAAGCACATTGCAACCTTCACTATTACAAATCATTCTCTGGCCTTATGAGGTTCATTTTCCCATCTCTGTATTGTAGCCACCAGCCAAAAACCTGTCCCAGAGAGGAGAGGCCGGCTGATGAGACTTGAAACCACTTCAGAACCGTTTTGTAGAAATGGGATGGGACCCAATTCTAATAGGTGTGTATTTCTAAACTAAGTGGTTTTTGTTTTTGTTAGGTGTTTAGACATTTAAAAATTCACAGGTGAAAGCACCAGGGAAGAGGAAGGTAGGAAACTTTCTTCCTCTTCTTGTTGAGTACCGTCCAAGCAGACTGGTGGGGCAAACATTCGTTATGGACTGTAATTCACTTTGCTTTGGTTTTGGAGGCTTCCCTTAAGAAAAAAGAGATGTTAATAAATGGTAACACAGAACAACAAGATTAAATTATTGAGGCAAATGTCAATTACAAAATTAACAGCTTAGATCGTTCTCTATTTAAATCTCAACATGTTAAAGGAGAAGAGTATTTCCACACCTAACGCTGCATTTTCTTCTATTCTTGAGGTATGATCAGATGACATTTTGACTGCCTATTACGTGCCAGAAATAACCCTAATCATTTAGGTGGAAAATCTTCTGTAACTCTCTAAAGGGATAATATTGTTTCTATATTTGTGGAACTTAAGGCTAATAGAGGTCTTAAGTGTAATAATTTGTCCAACATCATAGGTGAGGAGACAATGGGTGAGGACTGGAAGCTCAGCTATCCCACCTGATAGTTTACTTTTCTGAAACCCCGAAATTCTTTCTTTTAAAATCATCTTTAACACCATATTCACACAAATAACTTAAGAGTATTATTGCTCCTACCTCTACTTAAAGAAAAATTTATATGCTAACTTTTAGTAAATTTTTACTTCAAACATGTTATCTTGTATCTTAAAAAGATATTAGTCACAAAGCCAAATTCACTGAGTTAAGGCTAAAAGAAAAACTTCTGGAATATATAAACCCCAGTTACCAAAGCACTATGAACCATGAATAAGCTCCTTGAGAGGACTCATCACCTACCTCTTAACTCCCCAGTGTGTCACACTCAGTGTGTACAGAAATTCGTTAGACACACTGAATTGGAGAAACGAATATTCTGGTACCAATTTTCATATTCAAAGGCTATGGCATTTTTAGAAAACAGAGTCTACTTATTTTGTGATTTAAGGTAGGGACAAAAGGCGACAAGTACAGAGCTAAGCAGTTCCTGGGTTGAAGTAATCATTACAACTACAGTAAAATTTACTGGCTCTCCATTGCAAATCATTGAAAGAGCGAAAATAAGGGAAGTCCATTAACATTAATGCAAGTTTTATTTGGGCTAATTTGGAAGAACTGAATTCTAACAAAGGAAAAATTTACCAGTTACCCACTCTATAGTAAAAAGTAGGAACTGGGTGTCATTTATTAACACGTAAAGAAATTCTACCTTGACATTTCTGAATAAAGCTGTATGCACTTCTTAAGAGAGAGCTGTTTAACTTTGGCTGATAAGGCTTTGTGAATTGTGTTCAGAAACTTTGACAATACTCACACACACACTTTTCAAATAAAAGTTAAGTACCCAGGATTTTCACTCCAGGATGAGTTTCTGCAGGTACCTAGGACACTCTAACTTGACTGTGTATTTCTACATGAATTCAATTTGAATTGCCTTCATCTACGTACCACAATTTTTAAAAATAATTAGATCAGTATTTATTATGATTTTTTAACCTCCCTCAAATTATGCTTTAATATTTGACATAATAGTTTCAAAAAATAAATATTCAAGGCCTCGGTTTTAAGTTTCCCTTCAGTGTAATGCACAAAGTTGATAACCAGTATTATAATAGGACTACCCTAAAATAAATGCAGCTTTCTTATCAAAATTCCTTGTTATAATACAGTTCCCATTCTACTCCGTAATTCTGATAAAGAATATATTCTTTTTGGTAATAAAACAAGAGTTTAGAAGATTCAGTCCTTGGAAAATCCTCATGGCAGTCACTCAAATGAAGAAGTCAATCATTCCTGGAGTCACAAACACTCAAAAACTATTACCACTGACTTGCGGGGTTTTTTTTTGGGGGGGGGGGGGTTGGTGGTTATTGCTTCAGTTGGCAATAAAACCTGAATTTAAGACAAAAGAACATCTCCCACTAAGCATTACTTTAAATATTACAAAATGTATACGGAAGATAGACTCATAGAGGCTATAATGCTGATGTCTTAAACTCACCATGGAACGGGGGCGTATTTTTAGAGGATAACCATTGATCTTTTCGCCCTAAAAATAAATGCCCCTATTTTTCAAAGTCTTCCCATTCTTCAAATTCTTCAACAGGAGACTTGAGCAGCTTAACAGTTTTGCTCTAAGAACAATCCACTCTTGTTAACAAACCCAAAACATAAGAGGAAACCAATAAAGGACACAGTTTTCACAGTTAACGATAAATAAAAGTGCAGTAAGTGTTCAAGTAGGCCGTGTAGTTTAAAAACTACATGTGAGCATTGGGCATAGGTCATCTTTTAAAGGCTCTCCGAGGGTCCCTGCCATTACTTATTGTGGTCATGACTGTTTGATTATTAGCTGTTCCTTGTAGCTGTGAATATGTAGGTCCCCGGCCACTGCTTCTACCAGTATATGAAAACTGGCATCCCCTTGATTCTGGGCCAGCTTGAACCCCGTTTCCTAAAAAAGAATATAAAACTTCATCACCATTTCAGACACTGATATGTAGTAACACACCTATTTGAAGTTCTAACACATGTTTACAAGTAGGATTAGAGAAAACAAATGCCTTTATTTTTAAAACTACTGGAAAAGACTCAATGTGCGTTCTCAGTTTTCCAAACGTGTAATTACTGTAAATATGTTAACTTGATGCTGTATTAATATGGAGAGAGAAACAGAACAGTTTGGGGAACAAAATGAGAAATTAGTAAAGAAAAACACAGTAGTGCCCTGCGCCAAAATTGTAAGGGAAAAAGAAAAAAAAGGTAAAATAGTGTATGAACACTGGCATTAGGTTCAAATATGGTTATTAATTCAGAATGGACAATGTAATTCTAATTTTTCAAAGGACAAGACAGCAAAGTTTCCCACAATGTGATCATTACCAGCTGTGCCAAAACATGCAACCACCGGGTCAAATAGAACTTCAGCCACCCGATTAAACTCCAATCCCAAGCTTTTCCTCCATAAGAATAAAAACTTCAAAAGACACAGCTGAGAGACCCATTAACATGGCGTCTGACAGTATTTGAGGAGTAAAGGCCAACCTTTTAAAGAGGCAGCTACCAGCATGTGTGAAAATTTAAGGTGAGCTATTAAAGATAAAAGGCTTTTGGTGTGCCAAAATAACCAGTAATTTTGCATCTATTATAAATAATCACCAGATTACAGAAATTTTGCTTAAAAAAAAAATCAAATGGAAAACCTATTATGCAACACTAAAACAAATTTCTTATTATTATCAGCCACCATTTAAATATTGAATGTGCTCTGGGAGGTGGGTGGGGGGTGGGTGAAATAGGTGAAGCGGCTCAAGAGCACACTTATCCTAGCACACTTATCCTGGTGAGCTCTGCTACGTGGAATTGTTGAACCATTATACTGTACATGTGAAACTAATAAAACACTGTGTTAACTATAAGGAATTTAAACAGGTAAATAAAATACATGTGTATAAAAATACTTTTTTAAAAATAAAAAGAATATGCTCAGTAAATTAGCTTAAGAGAGTATCTGCTATTTAGAAAACCAGTTACTGGGGAAGTCCCTGTTGACTCGTGTCAATGCATGCCTAATGAGTTTTCTTCTTTCATAAGATACATTCGCTTAATTTCTTAACACCTGATCACAAATATGAAAAAAAAAATCTTACCCACTGGTCCAAATGTACCTGTACCCATATTATTATTCATGGAATTATTCTTCTGCTCATTGTGTGCCTAAAAAATATGTTTTTAATAACCAATTGAAGATTTATTTAAAAAACATTATTATAATTAACAAGTTATATGCATTCTTTAGTTTTGTTTTTGTTGTTTTTTTTTAACAAATTTTTAAAAGATTTATCCAAGTCCATTCAATGTTTCAGAATATTCAGAAATGTTTCCCAAACCTTTTATAGCTTCTGTTTTATCTTACTGTGTTTTCCTGATATTACTCCCTACTGCTCGAAGTGCTCAATGGCACATATATTTAACACTAAAGATATATGTATATATATATATACACTCACAAAGTATACGTAATGAAAATGACTTTATATTCTTTTTAAAACTGTCCTCATTATTTCTGGGTATGACAGGGTTGAACACCTAGCCAGAGAATTATAGTACCCTGTCAAAATTCGTCTAATCCTATAAACAGACTATACATTTGGATTAATTACCCCTCTGCTCTGCTGTCCTCGATAATCTGGGTTGGGTTCACTGAAATTTGGCACTTCTGAATAAACCATACAAAATCTGAAAGAAAATAAAGCACACGTTAAATGACTCCTAAAATAATCAACCTTTCTTTGCATAACATGCATAACTTATAGGAATGAAGAATTTCGGTGTTAAATGAATTAACTAAAAAGCAACATGTTAACTATTTATACAATGAAAACTTCCTAAATGCTATGTTCCATAAAAAACAAAGTATTCTAAAATACTCAGTAGTCTACAATATTTAAAACATTCTATTTTTTATTTTAGTTCTTCTGTACTGCAAAAACTAAATCATGTCAAAGATCAAGGACACAGAAACACATCTCTGTGCTGTTTTTCCATAGAGGCTGATGTCCCTGAACCATGTTTAGGGTTCCAGAGTGGTTTTCCCAGCAGTGGTGATGGATTTTGCACTGATCCATTCACACACTCCCATCCAGTCCCTCTTTTGATCAATCACTGTGAATCTGCAAAGATAATCATTCAAGGTTAAGAGCGGACTCCGCAGGTATGATAAGACAGGTGGCTATTCAGACAGCGGTTTATACCAATGCTTCTCGTAAGCTGACTATGGCAGAGATGAAGATTACACATAAGCACTTACTTAGCTCCTCACCCCATACATTAATTAAAATCAGTTTTGGTATTTCCTAGACTGACCCTGACAAAGTCAAGTCAAGAAAGAATTGAGCGACCTCCACTGGTTCTTCCCATAACTGACCTCTTTCTCCGTATACATGAAGGTCAGGAAAACCCCACGTCTTTTGATGATATTGACGCTAAGAGCTTTCATAACAAGTTGCTCTAATACTGCTCTAAAAACAAACGTAAGTAAATACTTTTCCTCCTAGCAAAAGCAAAGTGTTACCAGTTTCTGATCTTTAAAAGCTAGCAAGATTGCTTATCTTTTCCCAACAATTTTATCCCTGCAGTGTAGAAGAACATTTCTTCTTTTTTTTGTGCCATGCATGGCTTCTGTATGTCTTCAAATATCCTACAGACAGAATGGTTTGGCTCATTGCCAACACAATACTTTATGAACACATCCCAAATGTCTGAGCTAATATGGAGGCTAAATTACCTTTACACCCCTAGAGAGGATGGTTCCTCCAAGTCAGGGTGGAGATTACCAGGGTAGGAGTATATGGAAGCTCGCACTGCGGCTGCCTGTACGTACCTAGGCTGTGGATAGATACAGGACTTCAATTGTCATCGCTGCAAGTCCTTTTACCATGAGTACATATTCACCCATAAATGAGAAAAGAAAATTTAAACTGTTGGCCTGAAACCTAACTTCTTACCTAGCTGCTTCTTTGGCATTTCACCAGAAGACAGGACCTATTTAAAACTGCACTGTGACACCTAAAAGATACATGTTCCCAAACTCTACAGAAATGGCCCCACTGGGGCTCATCTCAAGTGCTACTTCATGCTCTTTGCCAGGGAAAACTAACATTCTCAACCACAGGAAACAATATGGATGGCTGTTAAGCTGGCACATACATGTGAAGTTGTTTTTACAGCGAAGCTATTGAAGGCATTCGGTTTACCAATACAGAAAAGCCAAGAAGTTTATCTTTTACAGTATATACCGACCAGTTACTCTGTAGACATTACGTGTAATTTATTCACTTATAGGAAATGCATTTGGATACTTACTCCCCAATTTTTTGAAGTTCTCCACCCCTTCCAGTGTACAGCGTCAAACATCCTTTCCACATGGATGCATACCTAGAAAGGGAAGAAACATCTGTTCTATAAAAATACATGTATTTCCTTCTACTTAAGTGAAACTTTATACTGTACTTTTTTGTATCGGGGTGTAGGTGGAGACCAAACTCTGTCTACGGTAGTAGGCTAAATCAATTAGCCTAATTTGATTAACTTGTTACTTACAAACGAACAGTACAAAGTCTACTGCCAATTTTGATGTAATTATCGAAACTATAACCAACCCTAGAAAACAGAAATTCTTTTTGCAAAGCAAGCATTGTTATACTCCAAAGATCACATCTTCAATTACCAAAAGAACTTTCAATTGAAGAGATTCAAGCAGAAATTATTTTTCAATCATAGCATATATAATATCAACACCAAGTGTGTACTTGGTCTCCTCAGATTATTCAATAAAATGGTTTTTCCTTTTTCTCTATAAAACACATAGGAGGATTCATGAGCTACTGAAAATTTGGTAAAATTTAATCAAGGGCCTAAAAAAAAAACAATCACAAATCTCACCTATCTGCCTTTCCAAACCTGGAATCTTTAGCACCAATTTAGCTGAACAGATTATTTACTCTGATCAACTCTGAGAGTGCAGATAGCATCATTAAATATTCCTGCACAAAAACTTAATAAAAATGTAAATCAAACACTGTAAAATCAGTCTAAGATTTGGTTTTCAGTGGTTCTCTATAAACTACAATGGTAACTTTAGGACGTAGAATGTTAAATTATAGGGACGCTTGGGTGGCTTAGTGGGTTTAGCATCTGCCTTTGGCTCAGGTCAAGATCCCAGAGTTCCAGGATGGGGTCTCCAGGCCTGCACAGGGCTCCTTGCTCAGCAGGGAGCCCGCTTCTCCCCCTGCCTGCCACTCCCCCTGCTTGTGAGCTCTCTCCCTCTGACAAATAAATAAAACCTTAAAAAAGAAATGACAAATTATAATTAAATATTGTTAACTAAGAAGTTATATTTCATTTTTTAATATGGATCAATAAATACTAGTTAGTTCCACATTATACATTCCTCTTTAGTAAGGGTAACCCATTAAAGACTTCAGCACTTTTATGCTATACGAAAAGCAACTTAGAAGAAAAAGAGTACACTAATATTTCACCTTAATAAAAGTTAATGCATGCTGAGAAAAATTTGAAGTTTCAACAAGTAAACATTTAACTTGCATTTGTTTCGGGAATGAGGTCAACAACAGCAGGGTTTTCTGATAAACGTATCAATATTCAAATTATCATTATTTAGATGTACTCCTTTCTTCAAAATCTACTTTTCTCAGATACAACTAGAACTGAAGGGCCTTACAATAGGCCAGACTCGGCCAGATATGTTATTTTTTAAGTAAGGTGTAATTATTCCCATTTTACAGATGAGGAAATTACCGAAGTGTAAAAACCTCAAGGTCACATTGAAGTTACAGAATAGTGGAGTTTCTTTAGTTTTGAATTTTCCTTTAAATTATACTCCTTGAAACTCTATAAATACTGTATGGATCTTGAGTTTAGTTTTTCCACAAATTTTTTGACAGACATACCTATGTATTTTCCACTGACTACAAAATAATGAGGTATCTGAAATGAGATGCTGTTTACACTACAAAAGATAGATGCGAAATATTCTGGCAGCCAGAAAAACTTCAATTATGCTAATCCGCACCACACCCTCGTAGGCAGGAATCCTCTTTTGTGTAAGCTACAGATGTGGACGTTTAAAGACACAATTAGTGCCATGAGTCACTGCACGAGAATAAAATGTCTAGGTTCTGACTCTCACTTCCTTCTTTGAGGATACTCTGCCTCACTTCCTGAAGCTGCTCTGAGGCCTGGAGGTATTTTCAAAGGGCCTACCCAACCTCCAGCGTTCAGGGTGACCCAACACTTTTCTTCCTGCCGACCATTTTTCTGCTTATCATTCTGGTTTGTGTACTCCACTGACCTTACAGCAGTAGGCACAGGAAGTCATCTTCCAGGATGTGCTTTCCAGATACTGTGAACTTCCCTTAACTTTTCCATTCCGGTACAAATGTGACGCACCGCAGAACTGCTAAACTGTCCAACTACAATCTGATGTCCTGTCTAAATAAAATACTGGCAGGATTTCAAAAGCCACTAAAAAGGGGGAAAGGCTAGAAAAGAGCTGACTAACTGTATTAAATATTTACATAGAAGAAGTCAGTAGTATGGACTATGCTAATTTTGCCAATCTACCAAAAACACTCAGTAATCCCCAAACGTATTTAACCATCTGCTTGACCTGTACAGAGGGGAAGTGGGCTAGATTCCCGGGTCAAACTGGCCGCTCTCCTGGCGACCGTGCTCTATCCCGCAGCTGTCCACTACCCAAAATGACCATCCAAGGGGCCCCAAACTGCGCGGAGGGCCACCGAGCAGACAGGAACTCCAGCAGCTGTCAGGGTCCCCAGCCGGTGGTCGCAGGCTGTCACCTAGGAAGCCTCCCCCGCCCCCCCGCTGCACACCTACCCTCGGGTCAACCGAATAATGTCCCCCGGCTGGATAAGACCTCCGATTTCATCCCACACGGAAATAGTGATGCTGCCCGTTTTGTCTGCCACTTTGCATGATCTCACTTCATGGCCGTCTTTGGTTTTGGTCACGCGTCCTGCGGAGAGTTAAAATCGCAAGGGGGAGGGCTGTGTTAGATAACGCGGACTTCAGAGAGGCTCGAACTCCTCCTCCCGGACCGTCACGGCGTGGACAGGGGGCAAGAGGTCGAGCCCCGGGATTTCGCCGCAGGTCGGATCCGAGCCCCGGGGTGGGGGGTGGGGGGCCACCGGGGCCACGTGGAAGGGGGGAGGGGTGGGGGGCCTCGAAGAGGAGGAGGAGGGGAGCCCCAGGCTTGCGGCGGCGGCGCCCTCCCCGCCTGCCCCAGAACGCGCGGGGCAGCGGGGTGGGCGGCGGACCCCACTTACCTATCTCCAGCACAATAAAGACGACATTTAAGTTTTTCAGTCCGGGCTTAATGTCTTTTATGAAAAGAGGAGGGTCGATGCCCCCGCTCATACCGAGGCAGGTGCGGCTACGGCTGCGGAGACGCGGGTGGGCAGTGGGGGACGAAGCCTCCCACCTCCCGGGCCGGGGCGAGGGCACAGGGGAGACCCTGGGCGGGGGCGGCGAGCGCACGGGCAGGAAGCGGCTGGTCGGGGACCCGGGACACCAGCCCAGACGGCACTGCGTGCAGAAAACGGAGACGGAAAAAGGGGAAAAGGCCCCCGAGTTTCAAAGAAAAGCAAGAGGCGGCCGGACACAGGCGCGCTCCGGCGGGGCGGCAGCGACCCTGAGCCGGACGGGCCCCCTCGGACAAAAGGAAGGTCAAAAAAGGCAGCGAGGGTTTGCCTCCGCCCGGAGTCCCCTCACACTCACAACACACACACGCGAGCGCGCGTCCAGTTTGTCCCAGGCTTCGGGAAGGGACAGACTGTGACAGCGAACCCGGCGCCGAGACCTAGCAACCGTGCACGCTCCGGCCCGAACCGCGACTGCCGCACGCGCCCGCGCGCCGGCCGGACCCCTACCCCGGTAGCCCCGCCCCTTGTGACGTCACGGGCGTCCGCACGCCCGTCGCCGGGCTCGCCCGGCTCACAGGAAGGGAAGCAAGGGGTCCGGAACCGGCCGGCGTCGCACGCGCAGCCTCCCTCGCTCCTCGCGGGCTGTCCGCTCCAGCCCCGCCCCCCGAAGCCGTCCAATGAGCGCTTGGCCCCGCCCCTCCGGCCCCTCCGGCCCCGCCCCTCCGGCCCCGCCCCTCCGACACCTCCCTCCCCGCTTCCGCCGTCGCTGTGCCGCGTCCGCGGTGCCGGCGGCTTTTTGCCGGCCCATGGCTGTCGCCGAGCGGCGCGGGGGTGTCCTTGCTCCTTTCTCGCTGGGCGTTCAGCGGTCCCCGCGGTACAAGGGGCAGCGCCTGTGTTTAGGGCCCGTGGGTCCTTCCGAGAGGGGCGCCCAGGCGCAGGCCGGGGTGGCTGTGGGCGGAGGGAAGCGCCGGCCGACGGGCGGGTCCGCGCTCGCGCGGCCGGGTCTCGGCTGAGGAGGGGCCTCGGCTGAGGGGGGGCCTCGGCTGGGCTGCTTCTGTTACGTCCCGTTTAAGTCGGGGCCCGGGAGCCGAGGGGGTTTGCCGAGGGTCCCCGGGACGCTGTGGCCCGCGGGCCTGGCCGTGCAGTCCCCGCGCTCGGCGGCTGGAGAAGTCGGGCTCCTCCGCACGCCCGTTCCCCCGCCCGTTCCCCCTCCCCGCGCCCTCGTCCCCCCCGCGCTGTCTCCTCAATGGGCGAAGGTTTAGGGCGGCTTTAGGTTCCCAGCGGAGCTCCGGCGGGAGCGCGGACGCTCCCAGGCACCCGGCTCCGCGCGTCCCCGCCCCGCGCCCCCGGCGCCCGCCCCGGAGGGCCCGCTGGTCGCGGCTGCTGAAGCGACACCGGCACGTCGCTGTCACATGCAGGGTTTGGTCACCGAGGGCCCGCGCTGGCTGCTGTGTGCCCATGAGCTGGGACAGGTGTGTGGTGACTTCGTCCACCGTACCGTGTCGCAGAGCCTCAGGGCCCGGCGAATCCGTGTCACCGCGTGTCCTTCCCGTCCCTCTGGTCGCGGCGCCCCCTCGTCCGTCTCCGCAGTTGTGACTTTCCAGAACGGGCACCGCCGGCCCTTCAGACGGTCCCTGCACTGCGCGCTGTGCGTCCCCCGGCGCCCTTCCGCGGGCTCGGTCTGTCCTCACAGAACCGCACGGTCACGCAACAGCAGCGGGAACCCCGCGACGTGACAACCCGGGAAAATAGGTTTTCTTCATCTCTTTACCTCGCGTCGTGAGAAACGGGCACTTGAGAGGCAGATCAGGGCTCAGGCTGTCCCGCGGGACCTTGCGGACACTCGTCAAGCTTCGCAGTCGTAGTTCAATAATCTGAGGAGAGGCTGCTGGCCTGGGAGCTACAATCTGAGGAGAGGCTGCTGGCCTGGGAGCTACAATCTGAGGAGAGGCTGCTGGCCTGGGAGCTACAATCTGAGGAGAGGCTGCTGGCCTGGGAGCTACAATCTGAGGAGAGGCTGCTGGCCTGGGAGCTACAATCTGAGGAGAGGCTGCTGGCCTGGGAGCTAAGACCGGACGTGGTCGACCCGCGCCTGGGAAACAGCAAACACTCGAGGCCGCTTCCCTCACTTGCTTCTTGCTGTGAAGGAAGAGGAAAGCAGCAGTAGCGTGAGCTGAGCTGCGGTTACACAGCCCCCGCTCCCGTCCTCGGCCTTCATGTCACCTCCATGGCACAGGCGGTGAGGACGCCGTTAACCCCCCGGAGCCCTCCAGCTTAAAAGTAGTTTTTTAGACTTAAACTGCAGTGGTAGAGTTAAGCATTTTAGCAATAAGCGTATCTGTAGGGCATTAAAGAATCATTGATTAACTTTGTGATGGTAACAGAAATGGGGAGAAGAGTCCGAGAACTCGCATGGCTGAAGCCTGTGTTTTTCTAGATTCTCACTGAGTGTTTTTAGATGCGCCACCAGGGCCCAAGCATCTGCGACACAGCCTGAGAAGGGCCTCAGAGAGAATCCCCGGCCAGGACAGACCAGGCTGCTTCAGGAAGCAAAGGCTTCCATTTCGTGGGCCAGTAGGGCCTGGAGAGCCAAAGACACCGACACAATGAGGGTCAGTAGTGTGAAATAATATAAGCACGATTTCGTCGTCAAATAAAACAAATGAGACAGGCAGTTAATGGCAGAACCACACCCAACCTCAGGGCTCCCAAAGACTCCCCCTCCAGATCAGAAGCTCTGATTCCACCAAGAGTATCCAGCAGGACTTGTTGCTTCATTTACATGTTCCTCAAAGCGATATTCTTCAACACAGGCAAGAACATTGTCACAGAAGCAATATTTAACCAACTGAGCCACCTCGGCGTCCCTCAGAGAAGGAGTATTTAAATCAGACCTTTATTTATTTATTTAAAGGTTGGACAAGATCTTTAAAAGATTAACAACAGATAGGAGACCAATTAAGAATGTGGAGCACAATTGTGGCCAGGAGTTTGGACAAAGGGAGCTGGCCCCTCCTCGCACCCTCGTCCTTTGTTCCCAGAAAGGAGATCAGATGGGGCTGCTCAGACTTTCCTGACACTGACGAAGAGGAACCAGTTAGGAGACCAAGCCCCACAAAAGCAGAAGCTGAAGTTAGCAGCCCCGCCCTGCCCTAACACCACAGGAGAGAACTCACTCGCCAAACCTCTACTTCCTCCCCTACTTACTCAGCTGTTCTCAGGCAGGAAATGGCCACCACGTGCTTTCGCATTCACTGAAACTGGAGACCGCCCTGAGAAACAAAATGGTGTGAACAGGGCAGGAGCTCTTCCATCCGGATCAGCTGGTTTCAACCAACTCCAGTAACCACTCAAGGGTGATGTTAATGAAAAGAGAAAGGGGTGGCTTTCTAGAAAAACAACTATTGCCACTCAGATAATCATTCCTAATACATAATTCAGCAAAATAAACAAAGAGATCCCTGGTCACTGGGCCCAGCCGGTCAGGTGATAAGGATTCTACTGCTGACTCTTGACGACATCCACAAGATCACCTCACGGTCTTCTTCCTTCCAGGACTCTTGGCCTTCCTCACTTCAGAGCTCAAACATCAGCCTCTGAGGTAATAAGAGGATGGTGGCCAGAACCTCACCAACATTCTCCTGTGTTTAAAAAAAAAAAAAAAAAGTTATGTGGCAAGATCCAGTACAATAAGAAGTGTATCCATTAGAATCCTGTACTTCAGGGTCTGGATATCTGGGTGCTCCCTGGTAAGGGTTTTCCTGTAAATTTTGCCACCACCCACTACCCATGCTCAGTGCCACATTCTGGTTTCTGGGATCACAAAAATCATTTTCACTTTTGTTGCGATATCCATCTATTCACCACCACTACAACATCAGTTAAGTAGCTGACCAAGTTCTGTTTGAAACTAGATGTCTTGTGTGCTGAAACGAACAATAAAAATTAACAAGAACTACAGTGTTCTCACATTACAAAGGTAATCTACTTTGTAACATAATTGGCAAGGTCAAAAAGAAATAGCCTTTTCTTAATCTCCTTAAAAAGATTTAACCAAAAGGGGCACCTAGGGGACTCAGTGGGTTAAAGCCTTTGCCTTCGGCTCAGGTCATGACCCCAGGGTCCTGGGATCGAGCCCCGCATCGGGCTCTCTGCTCAGTGTGGAGCCTGCTTCCTCCTCTCTCTGCCTGCTCCTCTGCTTGCTTGTGATCTCTGCCGGTCAAATAAATAAATAAAATCTTTAAAAAAAAAAAAAAGATTTAACCAAAAGACTTATAAGTAATGTTTAGAAATATTTACAACATAGCCACACAAATCATCTCTATAATGATACAGGCTAACACACACTGAGCCTTTGCTATGTGCCAGGCATTTTATACATACAAGTACTTGATACTTATTAATATATTATTTAATAATATTTTGGGAGTCGGTTTTCTCATTTTACGGTAAGTTGCGGAGCTGGGATTTAAAACCAAGCCTTACATAAAATAACTTTTTCTATAAAACAGGTTATTTGCCCTTAAAAGTGCACTTCTTTAGTTATCTAAGTGGGTAATTGGATTTTTTTGAAGGCTTTGTAGTTCAGTGATAAGTGCAACGCCAAGTTATTTAATCCCTAATGTCTCATTGTGGTGGGGGCAGTGAGGTCCGCTGGTGAGGAATAACTTTGTAGTTTCTCTTGGGAGGAAATGCATCCCAAAGTAGGTTAATTCAGCTCAGCTACATTATCTTTTTAATGATAGTGTGAACCAACTTTAGTTTCTGTGTTCTAAAAGTTTCTTTCAAGTGCACCATGCATCTAACTAGCCGCCTGAATTTATTGTTTATTCAGCTGAGAAAACAAAATATTAGTGGCAATGAACCAACTCAGAATTCATAAAACAAAATTATTTCTTTATTGGAAGATTAATCTCATTGGAATATGTATCATAATCCTCATACTTAAAGGGATATTGTAGAAAAGGCTACAAATCACAAGTCCAGATGGCTGACCACGTTCCATAGGAACAGAAGTCCTTTCCATACTGTGTGTCTAGAGGATGTGCTGTTTGCTGAGGTTTCTTGTTATCCTGCGTTGCTGTGGAGGGAGTGTTCGTGTGCCACTGCAAATTCCTGTGTTGAAATCTGATCCCCAACATAAAGTGGAATTTGGAGGTAGGGCCTTTGAGAAATGATTAGATAAGAAGGCGGAGCCCTCAGGCATGGGATTGGCGCCCTTAGGAAAGAGACTGCTGGGAGCTCCCTCACCCCTTCTGCCATGGGAGGACACAAAGAGGCATGTCAGTGAACTAGGAAGCAGGTCCTCACCAGACACCGAATCTGCCAGTGCCTGGATCTTTGACTTCCCAGTCTCCAAAGCTGTGAGAAAGAAATTTCTGTTGTTGATAAGCTACCCAATCTATGGTATTCTGTTAAAAGAGTCCAAATAAGCTAACACATATGTAAAAATAAATAACTCAGTTATAATTTTAAAAACCACCTCACCGTGCTCTAGGTGCCCCAACAAGAAGCAGGTAGCGGGTTCTGCTAACGTCATTCGTGCCTGACCTGTGTTGCAGTGGAGGGCTTGGTGACCCTTTATGGAAGTTTTCCTTATACTCTTGGCTTTTCTATAGTAAAAATAAATATTTCTTCTTATTTTATAGCATTATACAGCTTACACACTTTCTCTCCTTTCACATACATGCAAGCACACACATGTACCAATAAATCACCTAGAAGAAACAGCCACTGCTTCCATACAAACCCCTAATTAAGATCATTTTCCATGTGAACATAGAGAGTCCCAGTTGGAAGAATGTTTACAGATAATGGACTCTAACTCCTTCTTTTTGTTAATATATATATATTTTTTTTCACATTTCTGGGCAGATATGCCCAGATATGCCCAGAAATGTGAATAAGAGTAACACTGCAGCCCCTAATGAATTAAGGCTCTCAGTAATTTCAGTAATTATCATTATAGGCTGCTAATATCACGACGAGGGGGACAACAGTCAAAACAATGAAATCAGAATCTCTAAAGGTGGGACTTAGGCATCAGTATATGTAAAACCTCTCAGTGTACCACCAAATCAGAGCCATAGCAGGTTAGAAGAGACTTTTTTTTTTCCAGAATATTTTCTTTATTTTCCACATACCTTGTTCTGGAACAGTATTTCCCTTATTCTAGCTTGGGAAATCCTGCACTGAGATAAGCTTCTAGAACTGGAATTACTGAATGAATGCATAGTTAAGAACTCTGACAGACATTGCCAGTTGACATTTTAGGAATTTTGAAGAGACTTATAATCCCTTTTGCCCTTTGTATGCTCATTAAACATAACTTATTAATTTATTCAACAAGCCTTTATTGAACAACTACAATGTGCCAGCCCTGAGACTGCATCAGTAAAAAAAAATAATACAAACAAAATCCCTAACTTCATGGAGCTTGCATCCTGAATATATAAAGTTTCATAGTATATTAGAGGGTGATAAATAGTATGCTGAAAAATGAAGCAAGGGACAGGGCAGGAATTCAACAGGAGTGACTACCGAGAGTAGGCAGGGAAAGTAACATTTGAGTAAAGATAAAAGGAGAGGAAAGAGCCATGGAAAGGCTCAGGCCGCCTGCCTTCTCGAGGAGCAGGAAGCCGACTGCTGTGACTGCAGCAGGGGGACAAGCAGAAGGTGTAAAGGATGCGAATGGGGAGGGGGCGTATCACAGAGGAGGTCGCCGAGTTGGACTCCGAGACTGGGGTCTGCTAGAATGTTCTGAGCAAAGACCCAACACGCTAATCAAACTAACAGGATGGCTCTGGCTGCCGGGTGGAGAACAGAAGGAACAAGAGTGGAAACAAAGATTATCGTGTGAATCCACTAGAGACGCTGTGGCTTGCCCGAGAACGGGAGCAGGGACACTCGTAAGAGGTGATACGTATCTACATCCATTTTGAAGAGAGAGCCAGCAGGTGATAAGCAGAGTTTGGGAAAATGAGATGAATCCAGTAGGACTTCTAGACTTTCAGTCTGAGCAACTGGAAAAAAGGTTGTCGTTCACTGAAATGGTGAGACTCCCCGGGGGACAGTTGGGCAAGTGTGGAAAGATCAGGAGGGCCACGTTTGACATGAAAAGCCATGAGGCAGGAAAGCAGAGGAAGGAAAGAGGTGTCCTGGCTGCCAGGCGAACCGAATGTTTCTGGGAAGAGGGGGTGATGTTTGTGTCAAATGCTGCTGATAGACCAGCGAGATAAAAGCAAGGGTTGATTATTAGGTTTAGAAAAAAGGAAAGTAATGGCTGACTTTGACAAGAGCAGTTGCCCTGGAGTTGGTGGGGGTGAGAGCCTGAGTGGATTGAGTCAAGGGATAATGGAAGTCGAGGAATTGGAAATGGTGAAAGAAGTGTGCCCAACTCTTTCTAGCGGGATGGCTGCAGAGTAGAGCAGAGCAAAAGGACAATATTAAGAGGACAGTGGGACAAAAGAGGGGTTTTTTTAAAGATTTTTAAAATTTATTTGACAGAGAGAGAGCACAAGCAGGGGGCCAGGGGGAGCAGCAGGCAGAGGGAGAAGCAGGCTCACTGAGCAAGGAGCCCAATGTAGGACGAGATAGATCCAAGGACCCTGGGCTCATGACCTGAGCTGAAGGCACTTAACTGACTGAGCCACCCAGGTGACCCGAAAGAGACTTTTTTTTAAGATGTGAAAAATCATATCATGACTGTGGGCTGAAGAGAATGTTCAGTAGGTAGAGGGAACTTCTGGAGACACATCCTGTCCTTGAGTAGGTGAGCGGGGAGGGAGTGAGAGACCCTGTGAAAGGGCTGATGGGTTTCAGCCCTTTCCTTGATTCCTTTGGAGCAGCACAAGGGAGATGCTGGTGGGTGGGGCAACATGACGGCGTGAGTGTGTGGACATCCCCTTCTGGTTGTTACTGCTTTCTTTCTTTCCATTTATTTATTTATTTATTTAGATTCGATTAGCCAATATAAAGTACATCATTGGTTTTCATGTACTGTTCGATGATTCATTAGTTGCATGTAACACCCAGTGCTCATCACATCACGTGCCCTCCTTAATGCTACTACTTTTTGAGTGAAATAAGCAAGATCATCCATTTTAGGTGAAGATGGGGAAAAGATGCTAGAAGATTGACGTGTGGAAGGGGGTATGAAAGAGTTGTCAGGGAGCGTGGGAGAGTGAGTGAACTAGGGAAATGGACTACAGTTTTACAGCAGGACTAATCGCTCACTTGAAGGCAATTAATAGTAAGTTTAGAGTTAGACCACTGTACATCGTGTATTTTTTCTTAAGACACATTCACCTATGAAGATCTGGACACGACTAGGCTGAGATTTGGATTTAACTAGTATTGGAGTTTCGCCAAGTGATAGTAACCCTGTTTTTTGCAGTGTGTGTCGTACAAATCTTTCCTGGTTTGTGATTTGCCTTCTCCTTTTGTCTCTCTATATTTCTTTGAACTACAGTAACTTTTTAGATGGTCAAATCTGTTGTCTTTTTCCTATGGCTTCTTCCATTGTTTTTTTCCTTGAGGGAGCCTTTCCTCAAGAAGGGATGATATAATCTTTCTTTTATACCTTCTCCAATGTTTTATGGTTGAATTTTTAACTCTTTAATCTATCTCTATATATGCTGTGATGCAAAGTTCTAATAAAATTGTCATCAAAATTTCCTTCCTCTCCACATTAATTATTAAAGAAGCAATTCCTTATCCTTAAGTTTGTAATTTCTTTAAAATATGTTACCTTATTATCTTTCTATATTTTGTAAGTTCTCATTCCAGGTTATCACTTCTTTTTTTTTAAGATTTTATTTATTTTTAATAGAAAGAGACACAGAGAGGGAACACAAGCAGGGGCAGAGGGAGAGGGAGAAGCAGGCTTCCCACCCAGCAGGGAGCCCAGTGTGGGGCTGGATCCCAGGGGTCATGACCAGCGCTGAAACTGAGCCACCCAGGTGCCTCAGGTTATCAGTTCTGAGCCACCAATTTATCTGTATAAAGCTGTAGCAATGGTATATGTATAATTCTTCAGCATCTGTTAAGGCAAATACCAGCCTCCAGCCTCTTTTTTATAAGTATTCTTTAACCCTTCTTACTTCTTCTTCTTTTTTTTTTTTAAGAGAAAGAATTTTGTTTATTTTGTTCACAAATGAGCTTATGAAGGCTAGAAAAGTATGTTACACATAAAAACACATAATAAGTACTTTTTAAACAAACAAATGAATACATGAATGGGAAACCTTGACATTCTACCCCTATAAAGTATGCATTTTTTTACGATTGGACAATCAATCTTAGGACCATGAACATTAGATTTCTATATTTCAGCAGTGAAATAATGCTTATTAATGCATAGCACAATTTGACAAGTATACATAATTATATAGAAATTAAATATCCTAAAGAAAATGAGCTATATAGGAAAGACAAGAAACTGCTTAATTTCCAAACTATACATGCCCCTCAATACATTCTGGTAGATTCTCCTGGGTAGGGTAGGACATTTCTTTCCATGAAATCTCAAATAGATAACAGGATAATGATAACAGCAACAACCAAAATCCCTGGGATTTGAGGTAAAATGGTCATAGAAACTTGAAATTTGTAGTAGTTGACTTGGTACAACACACTTTTCTTGTATCTGACACATGCATTTAAATTAATAAATTTCTTTCTCAGGATGCCTGGGTGGCTCAGTTGGTTCTTCTTACTTATTTTTCTAAAAAATTTTGTCATGATTCAAAAACTGACTCCTCTTAGGGTATGTTTGGAATCAAAAGAAGCCCTAAATCTTAATTTGGGAAATACAACTTTCTTTATGATATTTAAGTTCCCCATTCAGGAACCATGCTCTGATCATCTATTCTGGTCTTTAAATTGTACTGGGTTGATTACTCATTCATGTTTTTATACACTTCAAATCTCCCTGAAATATAGTTTTACTTTGATTTTGATTTTGCCAGAGTAATTCCTCAAGTAAATTCCCCAGAAAGAAAAGCAGAAGGTAACTTTCTGATACTTTACACAACCAAAGAATTTTTTTTTTCTCATATACATATGACATTTGGGGCAGGTATAGAATCTTCAGATTGTAATTTTTTCCTCTTAATATTTATTGCTGGGTCCAATGGATAGAATATTCCTTGAAACAGTACTACTGAAGGAAAAAAAAATGGAAAACAACCTAAATGTCAAAAAAAGAAGACATTTATTAAATAAGTTAGTAACTGATTAGTAGGAAAATCTATCAACTATTTTTTAAAAAATATTTTATTTATTTATTTGACAGAGAGAGATCACAAGTAGGCAGGGAGGCAGGCAGAGAGAGAGAGAGGAGGAAGCAGGCTCCCTGCTGAGCAGAGAGCCCGATTCGGGACTTGATCCCAGGATCCTGAGATCATGACCTTAGCTGAAGGCAGAGGCTTAACCCACTGAGCCACCCAGGTGCCCCTATCAACTATTTTTTTAAAAATGAGGTAAAATTATGCATGTGATAAAAAAAAAAAGATTATGTGGGGAAAATGGGCGGCTGCATAACTATGTATATTACGATTAGATTTTTGAGAATAAAACCCTATCTGGCTATATATTGGTATATCTATTTTCATGTCTATTTATTTGGAAGAACACGCATCAAATATTAACAAATCACAATGGATATTAAAATTAATGTGCATACTCTGGTTTCTCTTCAGATCGCATAAATCTTTCGCCTTTTACTAAAATTAATGTGTGTGGGAAGAACTTCCACTTTTTATTTTATATACCCCAAGTTATTTGAAGTTCTAAAATTATGTATTATTCTTAACCAACAGGTGTACTATTTTATCCGGCCAATATACACACTTACGTCACCTTTTTCCATACCTAAACTGCCGACCACACTCCCTCCTACAAATGCTGGGTTAGGTGCCTCTTCTAGGTGTTCCCATGACACACTACACTTACTTGAATTATAATACTTTTCACTTATTTTATAATTGCCGATTTCTTTATCTCTTCTTTCCAGGTAGACTGAAAAGTACCCACTTTCCCTATTTCATCATTTTTTGTTATACCTTATGAAGTAATTGTTTAATAAGTGTTTATTCCAAGTGTCTATGATTCAAAAGAGAATGTGTTATTATCTAGTTCTCTGGAAACTAAAAGGGCAGTGTTCGGAAGGTAGAAAAGGGAAGTGATAGAGGCAGGTGAAGAGTCCTGGGGTGAGCAGCCAGTTCCCTGTGGGAATGATTCCCATCACTGTCATGTAAGCCGGTCAGAGGGAACGAGCTGGAGACTTACGGGGAAAGCGACGCAAGGGCACTATGCAGGCGACCGGCCTCCTTCACTGGGGGATTCCACACCTAGACAGGAGCAGATGATGTCAATGTCTTTCTCTGGCGACCCAGGAGTCACATATCCCATGTTGTCAGGATACATAGGAGCAGCAGGAAACCTCTGAAGAGAATGTTGAAAGGCAACTAAGGTAAAAGCAAGAGAAAGCAGCATTTGCTTAACAGGGAAAAGACTAAGCTGTCCCAAAAATGAAACCAAAGAGTATGCATCTACATGCAGAGGCTTAAGTAACACGGAAGGCCATATCCTTCTCATGTTACAGGAAGGTGAACAACCCCTCTTGGCAGGAAAGCCACCCCAGGATCCACCTCCCTTCCTTTTGTTATTGCTTCACTATTACCTGAGGTGACCTCTCCATCATCGTGGTCAGAGTTAGGTTGTGGGCACATTCAGTCTTCCAAACTATGGAAAAGGAAGAGAGGAACTCGAGGCAAGTGGCTTATCTTTTAAGAGAGAAGTGACCCAGAAATAACACATTACTTCAGCTTGCATCCCATCAGCTAAAATGTAGCCACATAATCATATCTAGCTGTGAAAAGAGGATAAGGATGTTGTCTCTAGCCAAGTAGCCATGGATCTAGTGTCATCAGTTTCTACGGAAGACAGAAAATACAGACTTTAGAGAAAAACTAGGAGTTTTTGCCACATAAAGAAATCAAATATGGTGCTCATAACCGACCCGAGACAAGTGTCATTGAAACTCTGGCGGCCATCAAATGCTGGCTTAAGACAACTAATGTAGGGGCGCCTGGGTGGCTCAGAGAGTTAAGTGGGGTTGTTCACTTTATTTAGAGAGAGTAAAAGCTCTTGCAGGGGGATGGGACAGAGGGGAAGGAAAGAGCATCTCAGGCAGACTTGACGCTGAAGCACAGAGCTCAACACAGGGCTTGACCTCACCAACCTGCAAACATGACCTGAGCCAAAATCAAGGGTAAGATGCTTAACCGACTGAGCCGCCCACATGCCCCAAGGCCACTATCTTAAGGTCATAAAACCAATTAATGATAGGAAAACCTTAATCCAGTTCTACCAATTTCTCATTTAATATTCCTTCTACTAGGGGCACCTGGGTGGCTCAGTGGGTTAAAGCCTCTGCCTTCGGCTCAGGTCATGATACCAGGGTCCTGGGATCGAGCCCCACATCTGGCTCTCTACTCAGCAGGGAACCTGCTTCCTCCTCTCTCTCTCTCTGCCTACCTCTCCGCCTACTTGTGATCTCTCTCTCTCTCTCTGTCAAATAAATAAATAAAATCTTTTAAAAAAAATATTCCTTCTACTATCCTTTGCTACTTTTTTTTAAAGATTTTATTTATCTCTCTCAGAGAGAGACATTTATTTATATCTCTCTCAGAGAGAGAGAAAAAGAGAGAGATCACAAGCAGGAAGAGAGGCAGGCAGAGGCAGAGAAAGAAGCAGGCTCCCTGCTGAGCAAGGAGCCCAATGTGGGACTCGATCCCAGCACCCTGGGATCATGACCTGAGCTAAAGGCAGCACCCTAATTGACTGAGCCACCCAGGCATCCCCCTTTGCTGCTTTTTACATTTATTGTGATTATTGAATAAAGACTTGTGGTCCTCATTTTTAATGTCAAATTGGGTAAGCTGAAGATTTTATATTTCTCTAAAAGTGACCAAACTCAATTACTTTAAATGCTTTTAACTTACATTTAGCCTTGTCTGAGGATTTTTTTTTTTTTTAAAGCAAGAAACAGATACACACTCAGACTAATTTTCAGGTATCTGTTGCTGCTAACAAATCTTGTCAACATTTAGTGGCTTAGAGGCACCTAGTGACTCAGTTGGTTAAGCATCTGACTCTTGATTTCAGCTCAGGTCATGGTCTCAGCGTCCTAAGATCGAGTCGTGCATCAGGCTCCCTGCTCAATGGAGAGTCTGCTTGTCTCCCTCTATCTCTGCCGCTGTCCTTGTCCTCTCTCTTTGTCTCTGTGTCTCTGTCTCAAATAAATAAATCTCTTTTAAAAAGTGGCTAAAAACAGTGGCTTAAGATAGCAACTACTTTTTTGTATGATTCTGTAGGCTGGTCATCTGAGAGGGATTTCTGATGACCTCGCCTGCAATCGCTCAAGGTCTCTTACAGCTTAGACTCTGGAACTCAGGGTTGCTTTTGTCACATTCTCTTGGTCAAGGTCAGTCACGAGGCCAACCAGGATGCAAGGGGTTGGGGATACAGCCTCTGCCTCTTGATGGAAGGAGTGGCAACATCGTATTGCAAAGATGCATGTGGATACAGGAAAGTGTGACTCATTGGGGGCCTTATTACAATGTTTTCCCGTAGCTGACATTTCCCAAGGAGAGCATTCGGCTTGCCCTCCTTCCTGTGATGCCCACGGCTTCCTTTAAACAAACTGAACAGTTCACATGGTTTCATGCTGCACTGTGTGAAACTGCCACCTGGCTTCAAGAAGTCAGACTAGAAATTAGCGCTTATATTAGTTAAGTTTAGGACTAACTTCAAGTGAGATAGAATCCCCCATGGTCAGGTTTAAAAAAGAAATTTATTTCTGGCTTTCGGCAAAGTCCAGAGGTAGGTTCTTTGGGATTGGCGTTGGCCTTGAATTATCTGGCCCCTTCAATCTTCTTGTTCCAGTGAGCAAAGTTACCTTCCATCCCCAAGGTGGCCTCATGATCCCAGGCTGCCAGACCTCCGGTTGTCACAACCAATCCCACCCAACAGGATGGGAAAAGGGGAGGAAACATAGAACCCCCTCCAATTAAGGATACTTCTGGAATTTGAAAACCCAGCTTCCTCCTATATCCCATTGGCCTGCACTTAGTCACAGAGCCATGCCTGTCAACACAGGGGCTGGGAAATGTGTGCTATTTCTGGTGGCATATACCCTGCCAGAAATCAGAGATTCTCCTGCTACAAAATAAGGAGTGAGCAGATATTGACGGATGATCACAGTCTGTGCCACAGGGCTTGACCCAAAGGCAGATATCTACACACTGTCTGCGGGCATGTAACATAGCTGGTAAGAGATGCATTATTTATGACCTCACTCCTTCTGCAAACATAGTATACATTGTGTTCTTTGTATGTGCTAAGCACTGTTCTAGCGACTAGAAATAGGGCAGTAAACAAAGCAAAGTCCCTGCCTTCATTTAGTTATACTGTAGCTGGGAAAGATACACAACAAACAAATACACAATATAATGCAAAGTAGGGGTAAGTGCTGTGAGTAACTCATCGAGATAAAGGGATAGGTAGTTAAGGCATGTGGGTAGGTAGGGACAGTTATTTTAGATAGGTGACATGTGAGCAGGGACACAGAGGAGGTAAGGAGCTGATCTAGGGAAAAAAGGCCAGAGGCCAAGGGAACCTACATTCAAAGGCCCTGAAGCAGGAGCTCGCTGGGAATGTCTGAGGAACAGCAAGGAGCTGGCGTAACGAGAACGGGGGTGGGGGAACAACAGGACATGAGGATGGAGACAGCCAGGGGGTCAGATTCTAGTAAGTACTGCGGACTAGACTGTGAATCAGATACCCCTTCTTTAGGAGTCTGAAAGCCAAGTACTTATTAGAGTAGAGTAGAGTAAGTAGCCAGAGGGCAGTAATATAGGAGGAAGAAGCAGAAAGGAGAGAAACTGGGTCACGTGAATGGAAGGGTAACTTGCCCGGGAAGAGCGAACGTCCTTCTGTGTGACAACAGCCCGCATAGTGCTCTGGGGACGTTAGAAGTGCTCTGTGAGGGTGCCTGGGTGGCTCAGTGGGTTAAGCCTCTGCCTTCGGCTCAGGTCATGATCCCAGAGTCCTGGGATCGAGTCCCGCATCGGGTTCTCTGCTCGGCAGGGAGCCTGCTTCCTTCTCTCTCTCTCTCTCTCTCTCTCTCTTCCTCTGCCTACTTGTGATCTCTCTCTGTCAAATAAATAAATAAAATCTTAAAAAAAAAAAAAAAAGAAGTGCTCTGTGATCCCGGAGGCCAACGAACAGGGCTCTGCTCCTTCCTGACGCCTGATTATTCTGCTGAAATGGTTTCCCATTCTTGCCTCCTGATGTCCTTTTGGATCTTTGTAATAAATTCCAATCACCAGGATCAGAGACATGCGCTGTGCTGGGCTCCTTGAAGTTCATACATATGGGTTTTCAGCCACTGGAAGTACAGACTTAAGGAAGGAACTCATATGGTGGCCAAGGGATCACTGGCCAGGTGGGTGAGGGACCAAGGTCCGCAGCACGGCGTGAAGTCCTCACCTTCCACCATGAGGCCATGTTCTCGTCAGAGCGAATCAGACACAACTATACTCAGACGCAAAGTGGACTTTTAAGTTTTTAAACTCTGATCCTGTTTTTCACTGTTTAGAATTTCAGGGCTTTTCATCCTCAAAAAATACCTAATCGCGAATGCTATTTGCATTAACTCCGAGGCCTCCCTGACCACACCCTCCTCCAGCCCTGCGGGAGTGACTCCTTCCCTCCGCACCGCTCTCTCAGCGACTGGGACATATTTCTGTAGTAACAGTTGTAAAACGTATTATAATCGGCGACTTAGGCATTTGTCTCTGAAACAAATTGTTCCTAGCATAGTGCTTGACAAATGGTAATTTTTAAATAAATGAATATTTGGTGAGTGAATGAATGAATGAATGAACAAACCAAGAAACAAATGCAGGGAGTCACATTTTGAAGCGTCTGATCCAGGATTTCAGGCCAGAGCTCCTTCCCCAGGACACCCAGTTCTTAATTTTCATGCTTGAAACAATAATCTCTCTCATTTTGGGGGGGTGCTTATTATTTTCTAAAATTGTATTGGTTTTATGTTATTTCTCTGAAGATATTATTACTTTACAGATCTTAAATAACCATCTCAGCATTGATTCTAATGATTTTCCTCGTGAAAATAAAATTCTTTTTTATTTTCTAATTATGGGAGGACTTAAATATACCCCATCCAAAAAAGGATATGCTAGATATACTCAATTTTGTAGTCTCCAAGTATGTTTATACAAGAGTAAACACACAGAATTGCTCTCCTGATATGAAAGTGCTTCCTATCACTAATGCCTTATGGATATATGCATATTTTTAATTAATTTTCAAAGGGGAATAATTTCTAGTAGTATTGTTCTCACAATCCAGTACTTACAGCACTGAAAGTTGAACTGCCTAAGAGATTTTACGTAAAACCAATTCTAAAAAGCAGAGCCAGGATCATTGCAAACGTTAAATTGAATCTAAGGTTGTTACTCTTTCTGCAAGATCTCTTTTGATTAATGGCCTTTTAAAGTCTGATAGTATATTTTATAGCTTTCCTTTACTTCCTTGAGAATTATTAGAATCAAGACCTTTTTAAAAATGCTTTGATGACATGCTGTAGCCAGCTGTTGTTAACACACAAGAGGTTTCAAGAACTAAACAAAATATTACCAGAAATTGAGGACAGATTTTTTTTCAGTAGCATAATCTGCAATTGAAGCTAATTAGAATCAATTAGTTTCCAAGATTAGCCATTGAAAAGAGGGTTTACAAATACGTGTGGACGAAGTTGGGGTGTGCCCGTTTCTTCTGTGTATATGTGGAGAGGAGGTTATTTTTGTGGCACTGGAGAAGGAAAATTATGTTTGGGGAGCATTTTCTTTGATCCGGGCACTTAACACACACTTTCATTTTATCATTGCTACACTCCTCTGAAGTAGGACTCCCCTCCCCGCCCACGGATGGGACAATGGAGATCGGAGAGAGGCCCCAGGCTGCACCACACACTCCTCTGAAGTAGGACTCC
Organism: Mellivora capensis; assembly: GCA_004024625.1. Classification (NCBI taxonomy): domain Eukaryota; kingdom Metazoa; phylum Chordata; class Mammalia; order Carnivora; family Mustelidae; genus Mellivora; species Mellivora capensis. Next base: position 77,797 of record PISX010003816.1, on the reverse strand, counting down.
CCGCCCCGCCCACGGATGGGACAATGGAGATAGGAGAGAGGCCCCAGGCTGCACCACAGCTATTCAGGTGGCAGAGACACAAACTCTGGAGTCAGAGAAACTTGGTTGCTGTGTCTCTACCACCCAATATACAAGACCAAGTTAACACGTCACAAGATACAAATCGCTCTGTATCAATGCAACCTAGTCCGGATATCATCCCTAAAATGGAGTGGCCTGCTTAGGGATTGAAGTTAAAAAAAAAAAAAAAAAAAGAATTATGTGAGCAAATTATGGCCGCAAACCTTTTTTTGTAAATAAAAACTTATGGGACAGGTGCCAAGCACACGTTTGCCTCATTGCTGGTGGCTGCTTGTGGCTACAAGGACAGAGCTGAGTAGTTGTGACAGAAATCACATGGCCCACAGAGCCCAAAATATTTACTATCGGACCTGTTACAGAAAAACTGTGCTGACCTCTGGAATAGAAATAATGTCCAGTGCTGTCCCAGGAAGATGGATTCAACGTCAGGGGACCATGAAGAACTGTACTCCTGCAGAGGTGTGGGGGGTCTGCCCCCTCCGCCTTCACCTGGAGGACGTATTTTATAAAATACATATTTTATAAAATGAGTTGATTCCTCTTGCCCTAACCTATTGTCATCGAGGAATCTCATTACAAATCCTATTCTCTAAGTAAGAATCCTATTCTCAATAACTGAAAACATGGATAGAGAAAACCCACATAATGTCGTTGCTGTGAAAACAGAAACAAACAATGAATTCGAACAGAAATAGAAAAGTAGCAGATACGCAACGCTTTCCTAGACTGGTACCGGCTGTCCATCCCTGAACCAATCAAACCTTGGTAAGGGAGATGGACTTCAGCGATTGGCTTAAATTAATCGTGGCCACTTGCAACTCAACAATGTGACGGCTAGTACTAAGGATGGGGTTGACAGGTCCGCCACTATATTCAAGACAACGAATGTGATTTTCTGATGAAGGGTCTACTAAGACACCGCATGAAAAGATACAATCTTAATTAAAATGATACAGCTTGTCCTTATTATTTTCCCATTTGACACTCACTGAGTCAACTGAACATAAAGGCCAGATAGGTTCATCACAAAAAAAATTGTTTAAAATTTCAAAAGGGTCATTCTGGAAACTTTTGAAATTTCCAAAATTGAGAAAAAAAAATGTACATAGTTTCTTGGCTTTCTTCTCATGCCATTGACAGACATGTCATTTCCTATGCATAAACACACACCCTGTAAAGTACCATACACCTTTTCGTTATTTCCCTCTTAAATAAAAAAGTGAATCCAGTTTATTTTTGAGAAGATAACACATTGACATAATTAATCATTCTAAAGGTACTAAAGTGTGTCTCAGGAGTCATCCCTTTCTTTTTTTCCCCCTAAAGATTTTATTTATTTGTCAGAGAGAGAATGAGCACAAGTAGGGGGAGCAACAGGCAGAGCGAAAGGGAGAAGCAGGCTCCCCGTTGAGCAGAGAGCCTGATGCGGGGCTCCATCCTGGGACTCTGGGATCATGACCTGAGCCGAAGGCAGAGGCTTAATCACCTGAGCCACCCAGGCAGCCCAAGTCATCCCTTTCTTATCTCTGTTCCCTAGAAAATATCTGACCCATTCTAATGTCCTTGAAGTTACTATTTTCTTGTGGACCATATCATAGATAATCTGTGCCTTTATAAGCAAATATGTAAAAATAGTCTTTCCTTCCACCTCTTTTTACAGCACCTGTGCCTTGCTTTTCTACGGTGATAATACATCTTAGTGACCTTCCCATAGTGGTACACAGCTCACTCGCTCTTTTATAGGTCTTCCTGGTAGCCTATAAATTATTTGATTAATCCACTGTTGATGGACATTTGAATGGTTGCCACTCTTTGATATTACAAATGCTGCATTATAGAAGCTGAGACATGTCATTTCACACGTTTCGGAGCATATCTGTAGCACAAATTACTGCCTTTTCTTCTTGCACCAAAATTTCATTTTCACTAGAACAATGTTTGTACTGGATGGGAAAACTCACTAAAACACTTTACTTCTTTTTTAAAATTTTTATTCATTTATTTTAGCGAGAAGAAGGGCATCATGAGCAGGCATGGAGGGGAGGGGCAGAGGGAGAGGGAGAGGGAGAATCTCAAGCAGACTCCCCGCTGCGCCAGGAGCCCTACATGGGGCTCGATCTCACAACCCTGGGATCAGGACCTGAGCTGAAATCAAGCATTGGAAGCTTGCGCTGCAACACTTGAACCTTCTGTTTGTTTTCTATAAAGACTCACTCACTCATGGGCCGAAACTCTCTCCAAGTCACGCGGTCCCCACACGAACTCACGCTGAGGCTCGGCTGCCGCTGAGAACAGTCCCTGCCCTGGAGCCTCGCCTGTCGGTCAGAGCTACCAGCCGGGACAGTCCCGGCCCAGGACAGCGCTGACGGCCGGGACACGCGCCGAGAACAACCCCAGGAAGACGAGGGACGCGCGAGGCCGCAGGGCCCGGCCGAGCTCACCGGCAGCCGCAGCCGCTCGCTCGGGGCGCAGAAGCCTTTCATCCCCGCGGACCTGTCAGCAGAGTCTCCCGGGGAGGCTTGCGTGTGCCCGAAACTTTGCAAACATTTCGGGTTGCAGCTCTCCAAGTTGTAATCCCCAGGATAGTTCACGGGTTCCCGTTAGCAAGGGCCAGGAGAGGCGAAGGCTTTGTTTTCTGGTCCAGGGCAGAAGCCAACAGACCCTGAGCCGGTTCCAAACAGCTCACCTGGTGCGCGGGCCGCCGGGTCCCGAGGGGCCGTCCTCGGGCCTTGTCAGTGGATGCTCAGAGCCCAGTGATGGAATCCACACCTCTTAGCTCCCATGGAACTGCCTCCTCCAAAGCAAACCCTGGTTCCAGATTCTCCTCTGGCCCAGGAGCTACCGAAAGGAAAATAACTTTGCACGAGGGAACACTGTAAGCTCAACCAGTCTTTATACACCATTTTGATGGGTTTTTATCATATTGTTTACAGGATGACCTTTTAATGGGAGTGGGGAGGGGAGAAAGAGCTCCGCGTGCAGCAGGGTGGGACAGAGTGCTGCTAAGAAGGGGACACAGGCCAGAAAGACACACAGCAAAAGCTCGGTCTGCCTCCGAGTAGCCCCTGAAAATCACCAGCACCGCCCCTCTCCCGGTGTTAAATCTCCCTTACGAGTGTTTGAGCACACAGACATCAGGACGGAAGGTGTGACTCCGCAGTGTTATAACAATTAACTTTATTTAATGGCTCCCTTAATATGGGCATGCTCAAGGACCAATGACTTCCTATCGTTGCATTAGACAATCTTCCCAGGTTGCTCACGGGTGCTCCTGAAGGGGGTTTATGAGAAGAGTTTCATAGTGATTTTGTTTTTCAAAAGAATTTTCTCAAGACTTGTTCCTGGTCCTTTAAGCATAGACTAAAGGTTATCTCTCACGGAGGCATCCTTTACCAGGGCCTAAAATCACTCAGACTGAAGAAGACCTCTTTCTCATTGCTGCGAGGGGTCAGCCAGTGGAGTGGATGCCTGAACACGTAGATGGCACAGCTAATTACACACGGTGCAGCCGAGAGCTGAGCAAAAGGCAATCTCACTCTGCCTCTTTGACTCGTATCCAGTTTGAAACTGTCGCTGGCAGCAATTTGGTTTTTGTGTCCTCGGAGCCCTGGCAGGGGACTGAGCGAGGCGATCTCGTTTTTGGCCTTTCCTGGCGGCTATAGGTGCAGTTTGTGGAGTGAATGTCTGGAACAGAAGGAAAAGAAAATCCTGTGGGTGTCCCACTGGACATAAGCCTGAACTGGGAGCCTGCAACTGGGCTGCAAGTTCCATGCCCTCTCCATTATTTCCAGAGAATTACCCTGGGAGCATTACTGGAAGTGAGCTGTCTTGGCCCATCAAGCTCCCATTCTCTCAGGGAGGCTAGAGCCCTGTGAATTGCACAACCTTTGCAGCTTCTTGGGAAATGCACTATGAGTTTCCAAATCTCTTGCTCAGCCTTCATAAAATTCCCAAGTGATTGCAAAAGCGAAAATAAAACCCAAAGCCATTTTTGTGCCTGCATGCAAGCAAGTTAACTTCATAATCATATGGACTTCAGGGTCTTAGTGGAATCCACAGCCCCGATGTGGGAGAAATAAATATTGTTAATGACACAGGCTTACTCTTCTCATGCACCTAAGTAATTCATGCACTGTTAGGGCTGGTAGGAATTCAAAGATCATCTACTCCACACCTTCATACCATAAATTTGAGATCATAGAGGTTGTCACTTACTGATAGGCACTCAGTTCATACGGTAGAAAGAACACCGAGCTCAGAATGAAAAAAAAAAAAAAGCTGAACTTGGATTTTAGCTTGCCCCTTTCTGGTTGTATCTATCAGACAAACCAGTGAATCTCAATTTCTTATCGGAAATTGGAGAAATTTATGCTCCAAAGAGGTTGTGAATGTTGCTTTGTTGGGCAGGGACAGGGAGATGCCTTTAGGAACTTGGAAATACATTGGCTCTTACAGAGTCAAACTAGTAAAGTCACATATAATAGATGAAAAAGTTACCTGTAGGAATAAATTATGAAATTATAAATCTATGATAGAAGAGTTATTTTTAAAGTAAGTCCATTTTCTGATTTTATAGAGTACTGTATACCCATTGTACTAAAAAAAAAAAAAAGGCAGGGCGCCTGGGTGGCTCAGTGGGTTAAGCCTCTGCCTTCGGCCCAGGTCATGATCTCAGGGTCCTGGGATCGAGCCCCGCATCGGGCTCTCTGCAAGGCAGGGAGCATGCTTCCTCCTCTCTCTCCCTGCTTCTCTGCCTACTTGCGATCCCTCTCTCTCTCTGTCAAATAAATTAAAAAAAAAAAAAAAGGCAACAAAGAAGAAGGTGAGGATTACTCATAATTCCTGGTATGTATATTTCCAAATAAGTTCTGGAAGAATTCCCCACACACATGTGGATGGGATCATGGTATATGTCCCTTTCTGACACTTGATAAAGTATCACTGGTGTGGTCTTTCCGTGCATTAGAGAGCCCTCAGAATTCAGCCTAATGAATTGGGCCGAAAATCTGGGAAGCTAACCTGATCTGAAATGTGATGGTAATGGGAGAATCCTGGGAAAGACGGGGTGAAGAAAATAAGAAGGTTGGCAAGAACCAAAGCGAAAGAAAACCCCCGAGGCCAGGATGTGGGGCAGGCGTGGTGCTAAGGCGGTTCGGGTTTCCCGTGCGTCAGGTACTCCTCTCAACTACCCTACAAAACAGGTACCGTTACTATTCCCATTTGTCACATGAAGAAACGGACGTTCAAAGAAGCTGAATAACTTACCCACCTCATGCAGTTAGTGAGCGTCAGGAACTGGCCGTGTCCTCAAGCGAGCAGTACGCGTCCGGAGTGTGGCTTTTTTGTAATTGATATATTTTACTGAAGTTACACATACAGATAATTTAAAGAATCGAATAGCTCTTCAAGGTTTGCTTCGAAGACAACAGTCACTTGCCTCTGTCTCCCCCATTTCTTACGCCCCAGAGGCAACTGCTTCCATTCCCGCCTCCCCTCCGACGGCGGCGGAACCTGAGGTGTTCCCCTGTCTCTGTTGCCACTGGGCTTCCAGTTGTCACTTGTGGGTTTTCATTGCAGGCATTCTCTGTTGTCATCTCTACCAGGTGAGGATGTGGCCCCGTCTCCCTCATTCTCCACGCCCACAGAAGCTCTCGCCCCCACTGCCTGTTCTCAGTGTAGTCCGCTGTGGTCTGAATGATCGCGCCCCCCCCCCAATATCTTTTATGAAACCTAATCCCCAATGCGACGGTATCGGAAGGTGGGGTCTACAGGATATAATTGGGCCACAAGGGCGGAGTCCTCATGAATGGGATTGATGCCCTTATAAAGAGACTCCAGGGAGGTCTCGCACCCTTTCTGCCCCGTGAGGTGAGCACAGGAAGGCACCATCTAGGAACCTGGAAGCTGGCTTTCAGCAGACACCAAATCTGCCTTGATTTTATTATGATGTTCTCAGGCAGGCATCTATTTTTAGTTCTTGTTCTGGGTAGCTGGTGGGCCCTTGAATCTGGAAAATGAGATGCAGGATACATTCAGCCTCGAGAACTGTGACGCATAGATCTGTCTTACTTATAAGCTACCTAGTCTATAGTATTTTGTTCTAACAGCCCAGTAGACCGAGACAGTCACACACTGTGATTTTCATTTCAGCTAATATTCCTTATCTGTGTTCTTATGGACAGGCAAATGCTATTTGACTTGTTCATGCTGTAGACCACCATGACTACTTTCCCTTTAATACCCAACCTCCTAATTTCCCTGGAATTATTGTCACGATTGTCTTAGTGTTGCTTATTTAGTGTTCTTTATACTTGATACAAATTCAAACTCCTCCTCAATTGTATAAATCTCCTTTTAATACATTAAAATGCACTGGAAACTCTAACCATTTCTTCTTCTGAAGAAATCAGACTTGCTTGCTCCAATCTGGGTCAGATGCTCTCTAACACGAGTTCCAGTTAGAACGCTGATTTCCATTTGTCCTCATTCTGGAGATTCACTTTTCACCACTCTCTAGTCTCACATCCAATTTCCTGCTTTCTACATCTTTCACTTTCTTGGTTTGTTCCCTTGTTTTAATGAAGGACACAACTCAGGAGCTTCCTGAGAAAGAATACAAAGAGGCAACATTTTTGAGACCTTACATATCTGAAAATATTTCCATTCTACATTTAATACTTTTTCAGGACATAGAAATCTATTCTTCCTCTGAATTTTGAGAGCATTTTTTCCATTGTCTTCTAGATTTAGGTGTTACCACTGAGAAGACAGATGGCATTCTAATGCTTGATTTGTTGTATTAAAACATTCTCCCCCGCCCCAGAAATTGGAGGTCCTATTTCTTTGTCCTTATTGTTCTGGATATTTTGTTTATTCTTCAGTACAAATTTTTTGAATGCCTACTATGTGCTAGGCACTATTTTAAGTGCTGCAAATATATCAAAGAAGATTTTATTATGATGTTCTCAGGCAGGCATCTATTTTTAGTTCTTGTTCTGGGTAGCTGGTGGGCCCTTGAATCTGGAAAATGAGATGCAGGATACATTCAGTAATTTTTTTTCTTTGATGATTTCCTATCCTCTGTTCCCTTCTTTTCTTAATCCTATGATGAGATGTTGGACATCCTGGACTGGTCCTCTAATATTCAAACCTTTTCTCTCCTGTATCTGTATACTATTATCTTTTTAAAACTCTACTTCCTGGGAGATTGCCTTAATTTTACCTTGTAACACTTGTAACATTTTACCTTGTAACACTAATGTCATATTTTTAATATCTAAGTTCCTTTGTATAAAATGTTGTTTCATACCTTCTCTATCTCTCTGAGGACAAGATTGGGGGTTTTTTCCTAAGTTTTCTATTGGCAAAGTTTCTTTCCTTCAAGTTGCTTCCTTCTGTTTATTTTGATCCCTACCTTCCATTAATAGCCTTTCCTCAACTATCTGGTGATTGCTAGCTGTCTAGTTTTATTTTAAGACTGGAGCATTGGAGAGAGGATGCTCTGTGCATACAGAGACACTTCACTGAGTCCACTACATAAGTCAACTTGCTGAGACCGTATCAGTACATTTTCTCTTAGGCTGGTCAAGTAAGCCAGAGAATCCCTCCAGCCCTCTGCCAAGAAAACCCAAGCTTCCGGGCTAACAGAAGCGAAGTGGAGGAAGAAGACTGAGGCAGTTTCAACACACACTTTGTGGATCTACATATAATACCTGGTCTGCAGTAGCTCTTCTCCTTTCTCCGACACTCTAATCCAGAGTCCTCTGTTCTCATCAGGAGAAGACTTCAGTTTCATTCTGAAGGAAGGAAAGGCATCTTCTACTTGTAGGAAATAGGGGTGGGGAATTGGGGCTCTATCAGCTTCTTACAAAGACTTCCCACTGAAACCCCCATGTTACCCCACCCTCATTCCCTCTTCCTAAGGTACAGTTGCTCCAATATTTTAGGACTCTATGTTGTAAATTGGGTTGGTTAACAAGTATAAGATTTAGCTACTGTTTTGTTTGCTTTTTATTTTAATCCCAGTATAATTAACATACAGCATCCTATTAGTTTCAGAAGTACAATATAGTGATTCAGCAGTTCTATATGTTGCTTGGTGATTACCGCAGTGACATACTCTTAATCCCAGTATAATTAACATACAGCATCCTATTAGTTTCAGAAGTACAATATAGTGATTCAGCAGTTCTATACATTGCTCGGTGATCACCGCAATAACATACTCTTAATCCCATCACCTATTTCACCTACCCTCCCCCCACCCTCTTCCCCTCTGGTAACCATTGGTTTGTTCTCTAGAGTTAAGAGCCCACTTCTTGGTTTCTCTCTTTTTTCTTTGGGAAACACACTTTATTTGAATCTCTTTCTTTTTTTTAAGATTTTATTTATTTATTCAACAGAAAGAGACCTGGTGAGAGAGGGAACACAAGCAGGGGAGTGAGAGAGGGAGAAGCAGGCTTCCCGACAAGGAGGGAGCCCGATGCGAGGCTGGATCCTGGGATCCTGGGATCTTGGGACTCCCACACCACAGCATAGTCAACTTTGCAAAATGCAAGTCGGATCTCGTTCTACACAATCTGTGTAAAATCTTCAATGACTTCCCACAACTCCTGAGCTAGGGCGGACAATCCCTAACAGGCCTGTGAGGGTCTGCAGGGACTGACTTGGTTTCTCCTCTGCCCTTATCTAGTGGTGCCCATCCCCTCACACTCAGCTCCCAGCCTTGCTGCCTTTGTCCTGATCCTTTTTCCCTGGTGCTCTGCCCCTCCCCCCCCCCCACCCCAGTCCCTTTGAAGCAGACCCACTCCCTCCTACCGCTGCTCCCAATAGGTCAGCTGCCCCCTTCACTCAGCCCTGGAGACCTAAGAATGAGTAGATGCTATTACCTACTCATTCTTTAGGTCTCCAGTTCTAGTGTCACTTCCTCAGGGAGATCTGGTGAGGTCAGGCTTCCTTATAATATACTCACACAGAAGCGAGCTTCATTTCCTTATAGCACTTATCTCACTTGCCCCTTCTTTTTAAGACTATTTTATGGATGTCTGCCTCCCCCACCTTTCCTCAACTATCATGTAAGCACCATGAGAGCAAAGAGCATGTCTACTACTTTTCATCACTCTTTCTCAAGACCCAGCTAATTTCTGACTGTCTCTTTAAGGACTGATTTAAAAAGAAAAAGGAATATTTTTCTTGGCTAACATCTTCCTCAAATTCAGAAGAATTTCAGTGTAATAAATATGCAATCTTGCCTTTAAAGGTGCAAGGTCATCGTTATAAAAAACATGGTGGAATACAGTAAACTTCTAGTCCTTGAGGCTATAGGGATATCAACCAGTACGTTAAGAAGCTTCAGACTAATTATCCAGAAAAAAAGTGAGACAATTTTGAAGTTTTCAAAAGAGAATTTGAATTTTATTAATGCTCAGTAGAAGGCTAAGAGATTGGTTCAATTACCACCTTTCAAGATAGGAAGCATTAAAAATAACAATATTATTATTATCATTATTGAATACTTATCATATACCATCAGTAAGCAAGAAATTTAAGTACTTTATCCCACTTAATCCTCACAGCTACCATCTGAGAGAGCTAACTGGTAGAACCGCCACGTTACCAATCAGGAAACTCAGGCAGGTTAAAAAAGATGTTAAGAGACTGTGGGTCTGTCTGGGTGGTTGAGTTAGTGTTCATACCCTAGGCAATCTGGCTGTACAGCCTGCATTTTTTAATGCTTTTAATGAGAAAGATGATGAGCAATTCTTTCCCAAAAGCCAGAAATTTGGCCAAGGAAAACTGATCTTAAATTTGGGAGAACCTTCATTTGGTGGCAAAGAAAAACCATTTAGAAGCCACGAAACACTAGGATAAGCTGGGTTTTTATTTGTTAATTTTTTATTTAAATTTCTTACAGAATAATATTAGTTACAGAGTAATATTAGTTTCGGGTGTACAATAACAATATAGTGACTGAACACTTCCAAATGGAATAAGCTCTTTAAAAAAAAATAAGTTATGTGTCTATTCTGATTAACTTTGAGAACTTTAAGGACAGGCTTATAGCCCAGAAGGGTCAGTTAATGGTGTGTTTAAGAGCTGGGCTTGGACCCACTGACCTCTTGAGGTCCTCTCCATTTCTTCAGCTCCGAACGGTTGCTTAGTGCCGAGTTATCTTTGCCTTCAACCTTTTCCCTGGTTGAAAATTTGCCTAATGTAGTCAACTTTCTGTTATCCCAGGGTAACTTATCCAGGGCAAATCCTGCTTTATCGAGTTTAGTAGTCACTTTGCTTAATGACTTGCTGTGTTAACAGCTGGCAAAGGCTTCATCCAGTCAGCACCTACTCAGTTTAATTACCTGCTTTGTTGACATTATACTGCCTTCAGGGAAACACTCTGAAATCCAGAACTTAACCAACTCCTACAGTACCCACCCCGCCAAAAGATTATGAGATCACAAATTGTATTTCCGAGGAAGAAAAAGGAGCATTTTAAGAAATTGATGTGATTCTCATGAGGATTTTGATGAACTCAAAGAGCACTTTTAAAAAAAGGTGAAAGAAAACAGTGTGATTGCTAAATCAGAATGGCAGGGTCCTATATGAAGATAGTGTTAAATCTTTCTAATCTTGAGACCTATTGAAAATATGCTAAGGATACTTTAAAGAAACAGATTATATTTTTAAACACAAAGAGACCAATGTCCCAGGGCAAATGGCATCGTGTTGACAGCTGCCGTATAGAGGAAAGCATGCTGGGATTGGGGTCCCCACATCTCTTCCCGAGACTTTTCATGGAGATACCCTGTTCCAAGGAGGCTGTTACTCTCCAATCCCATGCAAAGGTGAATCCCATGCCTTCACTTTGTGCTCAGTGGCAGGACTCAGACAAGTGGCTCACCCTTGCTTTGGGGGCCTTAAAATCTTAAACTCTGTATGCTTATCTTCACCAAACACCACACATCTACCTATCTTACCTAAAACAAAAAACAAAGAAAGAAACAAAGAAACAAAAAACCTCCCAGTCCTTTACTGAATCATTAGAAGAATATGGAAATAAAACCTGAGTTCTGCATCTGTTTGGACTCTAAGCCAATTCTCTGCAGAATTATCTTTTGCTTAGATCATTGTAAAAAGCCCACACTACGGAGTTCAATCTGGTTTGTGGAGTTTGAGATCCAGAGGTCGGAGGCATCTCTGTGCAACGACCTATCCATTTGCTTATGTAGTGTTTTAATAAAAGAGAACACTTTTTTTATATATATAATCAGTTAGCAGTTTTGACTGTCTTTAGAATAAGACAGTGGCAGTAGCCCAAAATGACCAGAGACTCTCCCATATGTGAAGATGACTGACATTATCATTCCCCAGATACAATAAAACTCCAGTTTTATAAGGTTTATCACATTTGGAATTATTAGCTCAGTATCTGTCTCATTCCCAAGCTCATTGTAGGCTTTGTCTGCCCAACGACGTTGAATGGCGCCCTAAGAACTATGGACACGGCACCCTGATTGCTTCCCTGTATCCTGCCCTTTTATGAGACCCTGGAGATTAAGACTGTCTTGTCCGTGCTGTATTGCCAGTATTTAGCAGAATCCTTGTCACAAAGTAAATGCTCAAGAAATAAGTAGGTGGGTGAATGAAAACATTAATTTGGGTCTATTTTCTTTCTTTCCTCAGGACCCTGGGAGGATTACTTAGTTCCTTAGTTCCTTAGCTCCTTAGTTCCAAATCCAGCTGTACTTCCTGATCACCTTTGGAGTTTTTTAAAAAACAAGGACTAGACCCCCTTCCAGGCACTCCGAGCAATACTTTACGAAACTGCCACAACGGCCGAGGACGTGCGGGGAAGACTGAGACACAGATTTAATGCATCTGGCCTCACTTTCTCATCTGGGGAACCGCTGGCCCGAGGCCTCACCGGACGCCCTAAAGATGCAGCGCAGTCCGTGCAGAGGACTCCGCAGAGAAAGGACTGTGTGTGACCGCGCAGGGCCAGATCAGGCTAGAAGGCGACCAGACACACATTCTACAACCCAGGTGCTCGCTTCTCTTTGGCACATACATGACACATCAAATTCCAAGATGTGAACAGGATCTGAATGTTTTCTGGACAAATGAGTTCTTCCCTTCTTTGCCTGTACTCTCCCACATCTCCCTTCTGCTAACCTTGACCACCGGGCACCTGCTTTTTATGCAAGTACAGGAAGGTCTTGGGAAGAATGGAGTAGTTTGGGGAATGGCCATTCGTTCATCCCTGGCTTTATTTCTTCACTTGCGCAGCTGGTCACAACGGTCATTTCAGTCTCGGGCACAACGCTCCCTGACAACTGACCCCTCCCACCTGGCAATGGCGCAGACACCATGCAGGCTCCACCTCAACTTCCTGGAATCCCTTACTGTCTCTGCATGCCCATCCCCCAACTTCTGCACACTTTGTCGTAACGGAACCCACTGGTAACCTTCTTCAGAGGACGAGTCCTGGGCTGCAGGAGCCACTGTGGTGTGGGAGAGTGATGTATCCACACCGCCCCCAACACCGGGGACCTGTAGGGGATGCCAAAGCCCAGCTCGCTTGCCTAGAGCCAGAACAAACTATGCAGCATCACTGACATTCCAGAGCTCCCGTGGGACCAGGCTGAGACCGAGACCTCACGGGAAATGACATCTTTGCCGGGCTTCTTCCCCTTCCCTACCCTACTTGCCTCAGTCCCTTACCGGTATCTCCCATAAGAACTTCCTCTTTTGCCCACAAACCTTCATCTCAGAGTCTCCCTCCTAACCTCCTCATCTGGCTCAGCTATGGGTTTTATAATCTAAAAATACCTTTTTGTTTGTGCGTGTAGGATCACCGAGATAGAATACGCGCCTTGTGTCCATAAGAGTTCAGTCCGTTCCTCTCTTCTTTTGTGACCTCAAGTCCTGTGTTCATCTTATTAATTCATATTAAATTTTTTGAGGTATTATTCACATACAGGAAAGTAAACCAACCCTAAGTGCATAGTTCAACAAATTTTTACATATGTACACCCCCCGTCACCACCACTCAGTCAAGATATAGAACATGTCCAGCCCCCGGGGGCGCCCCCACATCTCCCCCTGGTCAGCAGTCAACCCTTGAAGCAGCCACTGTTCTAACTTCCGGCATCATAGATAAGTTTCCCCTGTTCTGCGCTTCTTACAGATGGAAGCCTTCCGGATGCGCTCTTCCATGTCTGGCCGCCTTCGTTCAACGTGGTGTTGGAGAGTCTCGTCCATGTTACATGTACTGTTCACTCATTTTCATTTCTGTTCTCCATTGTATGGAAATGACCACAATTTATTTACTCATTCTCTTGTTGATGGCGGTTTGGGTTGTTTGCACTTTGGAGCTGTTATGAATAAGGCTGCCATGAGCATTCTCTACGTGCGTTTGGCAGACATAAGCACTTATTTCTATGTGTGTCCCCAGAACTGGAATTGGGGTTGTAGGTTCTATGATGAATTAGCTCCGGTTGGTGCTGTAGCAAACGTATTACCTCTTTGCCATATTGGGGTACACTTCCCCCTGGTTGAGTGCTTGCCTTTTAATTATAGTTCTTTTTTTCCCCTCCAAATTTTATTATAGTATAATTCTCACCCATAAAATTCATTGCTTTTATTTGTTTGTTGCTTTTTGTTTGTTTATTTTTTTTAATTAACCCTTTTAAGTATGAAGTTTAAAAAATTTTGGCTAGGATTATAGTTGTGTAACCAGCACCACAATCAAGATTGAGAACATTTCCATCACTCTTACTATCTTCTATTTTAACATAGAAATGTTTATATTTCTGATACAATCGTATATGACTTATCTCCCATTATTTCTCTACCTTTAAAATATTTTACCTGCTAATTCTTTCAGAGGAATCCTAGAATGACTCCACTAAGTATCAGAATGAGTGCCATTGCCTTCTTATCTAGAAACACAAACATGTAATAAATTTAGATCTTAGCTGTCGAGTTGGACAGGGCCGCATGGGAATCCCAGTCACTTCCTTGCTGGATGATGTTAGGCAAGCCACTAGCCTTCGTGATAGCATTTTCTTCTTCTGTAACATGATTCTAGTAATGGTACCTATGGTGCTGTTTGCCAGGCACCATTCTCAGCACTCTATTTGTAATGTCTTATTAAATCTTACAACAACTCTGTGAGGCACGGATTGGTCCTCTCCTGATTTTATAACCGAAACCCAGAGAAGTTAAGTAAACTGAGTCAGGCTCGAGGGCGGTGTGCTGGCTACAGCGGGGCTTCTCTGCTTCACAGATAAGGAGGTGACCCAGGGAGAGAAAAGGCACAGCATCTAGCATGAACAACGCAGAAATGCTAACTTTTATTATTATTATTCATCTTCTTTACATACTTAATGAAGTTAATAATTGTCTTCATATAGGTCATGCACATTTCTTGTTAAAGCATCTCATAAATATTTTATGCCCTTTCATACTTTTGTGCATGGGGCATCTCTTTTTCCCGTATGTTTTCTCATTAGTTTTTCTGGAATGTAGTGAAAGCTATTGTCTCCTGTCTCCTAGCTAAAAGAGCCCCAGCAGCGCATCATACCTTCTAAAATATACCTCCAAAAAGAAATTTTAATTATGTTTAGTGCTCTTTTAATATCAAATGGAGTTAGTAGATAGGTCATAAAAAATTAGAGATTAGAAATAACATTTTAGGGGCGCCTGGGTGGCTCAGTGGGTTAAAGCCTCTGCCTTCGGCTCAGGTCATGATCCCAGGTTCCTGGGATCGAGCCCTGCATCGGGCTCTCTGCTCAGTGGGGAGCCTGCTTTCCTCCTCTCTCCGCCTGCTTCTCTGCCTACTTGTGATCTCTGTCAAATAAATAAATAAATAAAAATCTAAAAAAAAAAAGAAATAACATTTTAGATTATTTTTCCTTTGGTTAAAGAGAAAAAAAGAGGGGAAATGTAGAGGAAAACAACACACTCTGGTGAGAATAGTACACAGGAAGCCATAGCACATTACCCCCCCTCCCCCAAACCCACTTTATTCTCAAGCTCCTTTTAATGTAATGCTTCAAAACAATATTTACAGTTTAAATTCACTAAGTAAATCTGTGTTCAGTTTTATTGAGATATAATTGACATAGAGCACTAAGGCGTACAGCAAAATGTTAGTAAACTGTTTGATGTCTTCTCACCATTCAGAGGATTCTAAGAAGAGGAAACACTTCGTCCTACCTACATGTTGACATTTTACGGTTCTTGTTAATCCAGAATCCAGATAATCCATAATCCAGAAAAATCCATTTTTCTGTTAATCAGAAAAAGGAGGGGAGGGGGCTATTTCTTCTGAAAAATTGATTTTTCTTGAATCTATAGCCAAAAATTGTACTTGTTGGGGGAGGGGTGTGGGACGATTTCCTCTTGGACAAAACACTGAAAAGTTTTGACTTTTGTAAATATATTTACAAGTGACTGTATCAGCTCCCTTGAGGACACTGTGTGCCGGTGAAGGTGTCCCCATGTCAGCATAAAATGACTGATTGGCTGCCAGTCAGGAGGCCAATGAGTGAAGACACTACAAAGAAGAACAGAAAGTATATTGACCAAAGGACTTTTTGCAAAAGGTGTGAGTGGGTAGAGAACCTAATAAAAAGATAGGCAATTAATCTGACCACTACTGGGAAATTCAGGAGTGCAAGTGTTCAAATGCAGCCGGATCCACTCAAACAATGGCCAGTCCCTCCAGATGTGCAAACATGAGAAGAACCCTCGCATCCGTCTCCTCAGTTATTTATCCCAACGTTAGAGGGGATCTGGGTTTGCAGGTCCAAGGGGACAGGTGGAGGTTAAAATCTAGCAGAAACTCATGTCACCAAACCACTAGCCGTGGGCTGGGGAAGTGGGAAAAGGATCTGGCATGTGGGCATCATTCAGCTCTACTGGTCTCCTTCATTTTGTCTGACCAGATTATGTGTCTTCCGGTCTGCTCTCCTACCTTGTGCTAAGCGGTGTACAGCAGCGAGCAAACTCCAAAGATTCCAGCCATGCCAGTGACTGGTTATAAATCAAACTAACTAAGGAGTAGAGTGTTAGAAAGTTCTTTCAGATGGGAAGCCAAAGACCTGGGCTCAGTCGGCTTCTCAGTAATGAAGCTTTTTCATCTCCATTTACCTGACCTCTACATCTATTTCTCAATTTATTCTGAATTCGGGCAAAGAGGGGTATGATATTTTGGATCCCTAAAAATTCCATTGTAGAGTTATCAGGATAGTCTCTGTTTCCACCTCTCAACAGTGCTTCCCTCTCAGGCAGACTTGCTTCATTTTGGAGTAAAGACAGAAAAGTTCAAGGTTGGGACGCCTGGGTGGCTCAGTTGGTTGGACGACTGCCTTCGGCTCAGGTCATGATCCCGGAGACCCGGGATCGAGTCCCGCATCAGGCTCCCGGCTCCACGGGGAGTCTGCTTCTCCCTCTGACCTTCTCCTCGCTCATGCTCTCTCACTGCCTCTCTCTCAAATAAATAAATAAATAAAATCTTTAAAAAAAAAAAAAAGTTCAAGGTTACCATTGATCTTGCAGGTCACAGTCAGTGGCTGTGAAAAGCTGTGAAAAGAAAATGACTCATGATAACTCTAGCAAATGTCAGGGAAATTTTTCATGGTTCAGCTTGGGTCATGCATGTATCTCTCGCTAGGAATGGAGCCCCCTGATTGGCCAAATCTGTGTAACTGGACAACTCCCATTGCTGGGGCGTGGGTCAGCCTCACCTAAACCGTACAGGGCCAGAGTGTGAAAGGAGACTGCCCTCGTGTGCGGACTGAATAGACAGTAACTGATTTATTCTCAGTAAATTGCTAAGGGCTTTGAAATGCTTTAAAACATCCTTCTTTTCTTCTAATTACTGGTTGTCAACTTTGGCTCCACACTGGAACCACTTAGGGAACACACCATCCCAGACCAATTAAAGCAGAGTTTCTTGGGCTTAGGACCCTGGCATCAGCATTTCTATAGCTCTCCAGGTCCTGCTGATGTGCAGCCGAGGCTAACAAACACACCGTATGTAGAGCTTTATTCCCTCGTCTGTGGCCGAGGAAGAAAGGCACTGATCTTATTCTGCAGCTGGTTTTACCTCGGGATTCAAAATGGGAAGCCTGCGCATGGAGGGAGGTTCTGGGAAGATGGAAGCAAGAGTGACACCGTTTTTGAATCTTTCTGTATTTCTACATAGAAACAGACAGAACAACTAAATAGGAAAACCAAAAACCCATGAGTGATGGATGCAACCAAATTGGGTACGTGATATTCCCACAGACCATGAAGTAAGAACAGGTGACGGCAAACCACAGACTGTGTCTGCACGAAAAGATCCAGAGAAGAAGCGACTGGGGATCGGGAAGACAAGAAGATCCTCTAAACCATGGGTTTGAGGCCACAGCTCAGTGGGATAGGGCCCCATCCAGAAAACTTCCTAGAAGCGGAATCAAATTGAACAGAGCAGGGTCGATAAAAACCAAGGAAAGGTGGGCGCCTGGGTGGCTCGGCTGATAAGCGTCTGCCTTCGGCGTGGGTCATGATCCCAGGGTCCTGGGATAGAGCCTGGCCTCAGGCTCCCTGCTCAGTGGGGAGTCTGACTCTCCCTCTACTCCTCCCACCGGCTCATGATCTATCTCCCTACTCTCTATCTCTGCCAAATAAATAAATTATTAAAATTAAAAAAAAAAAAACAGTGAAGGAAAGAGAAAGTCCTCCAACGTGGAGGAGACAGAATCAAGAACTCTTCCAAACAAAATAGTCAACTCCAAAACACAGAAGGCAAAACACTAGACTTAAAAAAAAAACAATTATCTTTTGTGGTCTTCAGCTTCTTATGCTTCTTGTTATTTTTTTTAAAGATTTATTTATTTTCATTTTATTTCTATTTGAGAGACAGTGGGGTGCAGAGGTAGAGGGGCACAGAGCCCAATGTGGGGCTTGATCTCAAGACTGTGAGATCAGGATCTGAGTCTGATGTTTAACCAATGGTACCACCAGGTGCCTCTATGCTTCTTGTTATGTAATACTTTTCTTCCCCTGAGCATGTAAAGCTGGAATGACAAGAATGTATTTGCTAATGTACATATGCTACCCAAGCCATATATGTACACGTAAATTACTATGGAGAAACAGGACTCTAAAATACGAGCACCTGAACTAGCTTATACA
This sequence comes from Mellivora capensis, assembly GCA_004024625.1. NCBI lineage: Eukaryota > Metazoa > Chordata > Mammalia > Carnivora > Mustelidae > Mellivora > Mellivora capensis. Next base: position 59,533 of record PISX010003816.1, on the reverse strand, counting down.
TCCCAAACACAGGGCCGGTGGGACCCACCTGGCGATTACCCAAGTGAGGCCTGGTACCCGGTTCACCTTGTGAACCCAAACCGGGTCACCAAGAATGAGAGCGGGACACTCCAAGGTTGACTGTATGAAGACCAGCCTCCTGTGCCATAGCTTTCCACTGCAGCCGTGGTACCGTTAGACATTACCTGACCCCACTAACCGAATGAATGAGTCTAAAATAAGAATGAATGTAGAGTGTAAGGAAAACTTTAAATCAGTTTTTTTTTTAAGTGAACTTTAAAAATCAAGTAAGCATTTAAGGAAAATTAATTAACTTATTGAAAATTATTTAATGAAAATTCTTTAGAATGTTCAATTTGAAAACATCTACCCTTGGACTCGGTTACATTTCAGTTACCCTAAAATCACATCTCGGTCTTTTCTCTGCCATGACAAACATTTGAGCCACGTCATGAACATGCGTGATTTCTTGTCATTGTCTGCAGATTAACCATGATTCTAGCCTCCTCTCACCCTCAAAGCAACATACTAGAATGCACGTGAGAGATAAGATCTTAAGTCTCCTTTATTTAAAAAACGAGGGAAAATCTTGGAAAAATTCAGTACAGCTATGGTCAATAACTACATAGCGGTTAGGCTTTGGCATTGGAACAGACTTACATTTGACGGGTACTCCAACCACTGCCTCAGGCTATGTCTCCAGGTAAAAACCTGACGTCTCTAAGCCTCATTTTCTCCATCTGTAAAATGGGTCTAATAATTGTATGCTTGCTGGCGATAATAAAACAAAACCACGAATGCAAAGCATTTAGCTCAGACCCAAAATGTTGGCTGCTAATAACAATAATAATAATTTCCGGGCACCTGGGTGGCTCAGTGGGTTAAAGCCTCTGCCTTCGGCTCAGGTCATGATCCCAGGGTCCTGGGATCGAGCCCCCGCATCGAGCTCTCTGCTCAGCGGGGAGCCTGCTTCCCTTCCTCTCTCTGCCTGCCTCTCTGTCTACTTGTGGTCTCTGTCAAATAAATAAATAAAATTTAAAAAAAAAAATTTTTCCAGTAACAATCCTCAGTATGAACAGCAATATAAAAAAATGCCCCTGGAAACCAATTAATTTAAATAGTCTGTTTCGTTCTTTTTTTTTTTTTAAAGATTTTATTTATTAATTTGAGAGATAATGAGAGAGCATGAGAGAGAAGGTCAGAGGGAGAAGCAGACTCCCCAAGGAGCTGGGAGCCCGATGTGGGACTCGATCCCAGAAGTCCAGGATCATGACCTGAGCCAAAGGCAGTGGCTCAACCAACTGAGCCACCCAGGCGCCCGTCTGTTTCGTTCTTAATAAAATTCTTTCATTCTTTATATATTTCCCTCACTTGGTACTCAGGTTGATAAATCACTTATTACTAATTTTTTAAGAAATGATGAGCACCTACTCTGTATAAGCTGCATGCATGTCTGATGGGGATAGAAAATGGGAGTATTAGGTGGTCTCCCACCTTATTTGGCTTGTACTTGCATATTACTAAAGTTTCGGGGTACGCCTCAAACAAAGAATCATTTTACAGTCCAAGTAACATCCCGAGGGGCAGAGGCCTGTAGAGACAGCACATCTGCTTCCACAGGGGCAGGCCAACGGGGAGCTAGACCCAGCCCGCCGCTGCCCAGTACAGGGCTGCCCTCCCAGTCCAGGAGGAGGGCCGGGTGTGGGGGTCACAGATGCGCCAGCTGGCTGCAGGGAAGGCCTGAGCTCATCCTAACACTTGTGTTTGGAGCTGCCCAGGCCCCGGGAACTGGGGAAACAAGCCACCCTCAGTTTTAGATGCTGGAGTCAGGGGAGTATGGCCGGACACGGTTGCCCAGGACCCATTCTGAGTTACTCCTCACCGAGACCACTAACTCCACTGGGGCGCTGAGCCTCTGTGCAAAGACTTGGAACTTGTTTGGTGCGGTGCGCTTTCACTGCCTGTCCTTCCAGCCATTTTTGTCTCCAAGCTGTTGGCCCAGAGAATTATTTACATTTTAATTACAAGCACTCAGCCCCCCAGGAAGAGAGGCAAGCAGCTTACTGACTTCCTGTGGGCAGCTTCTGGGGAGGCCCCTCAGCCAGGCTGAGCCAGGGAACCTCAGAGAAGTCAGTCTTCCCGGAAGGGCAGCACCAGGTCCTGATGCTCTGCTTCTCCTCTGCTGGGGCTTCTCCCGGGGAACCAAAGGGAAAGAGCTGCGGGGGTCAGCAAGCCAAATCCTGCCGCATTTTTGTCACCTCCCTTTTCTCTGGGTGAAGCAAACTTCGAGCAGGTTCTATTTGCAGAGAGGAACAGCACTCACCGACTGAGCCTCGAAGGGGAGTAGATCTGTTCTCTATGTGCCTTTTCAGATAAGCTTATCCCTTTAATCATTCAACCTTCTTCCTTGTTTATGGAGAAATATTTAGGAATATTAACCAGCCTCATCCCCCTCTAAAACAGAATACGCTAAACAGAAAGCAGACTTCCCTCGATGACACAAGGCCGTCGTCATTGGTAAGGATTAGCTGCTGAGATGGCCTCGGACACCCACACGAGCTGGGAGGGGCGGACTTGTTTGCCCTCATTCATAATCCGAGCTTCTGGTATCCACCTTTCAGTCTCTTCTGTAGGGCTGCTGCTTCTAACAGTCCTTTTCTCCTCCTCTAACCTGCTATTTCTAATCTGCCCTGAACTGGGAAATCAGATAAGCCCGTTTCCTAGAACTGGGAAATCAGATAAGCTCATTTCCTAGAACTGAACGCCTGACCCACAGTTCTGTGAGCAGAGTGTGTAAACTTCAGTGCACACTTGCCTATTAGTTAGCATGCTTTGGGCTGTAAATAATTGAAAATCCTGAGTCATCGTGGCTTAAGCAGTAAAGCAATATACTATGTCCTTGAACAGAGAGGTTCCAAGGAGGACAGAGTCCAGGCACAGCACTTCAGGCCCTGTTTTACTCCTGGGGAATTCTACCCACTCTGCTTTCTTCCACACTTGGCTTCATCCAGCTGGTGGCAATGTGCTGTCGTGGTTCCAAAGGCACATCCCAGGCACAGCCATGTTCCAAGAAAGAGGAGAGAACGTCTCCTTCTGTGTCTCTTTTAGGGGAAGGAAACCTTTTCCAGACCTACTCCACCCCCCTCCAGCCAACTTCCCCCTCAGGGCCTCGCATTGCCTTGCCCAAATCAACCCCTGACTGGGGGCCAGAACTCCCAGGACTGACTTGGGCTAACCAGCATCCACCCTGGACCAAACTGGAATTCTCTGAGGAAAAAGAAGATGAAAACATAGTCAATGGGAAGGGAACCAACAATGTATGCTAGAAATTGAAATGATTTGTCTGCTCACGATTTTCAAACATTTTTTTGTAGATTTGCAACTGTGTCTATAATTAGTTCAGATCTAGAGCGAATCACTTCTAGAAAAGATAGGTATTGTTTAAATTAAAGTGAAATGGTAACCAGAGATATTTAGTGAACAACAAACTTTTGGACTACGTGTACCCATAAATGAAGACAAAGTTCGGGGACTGCTTCTCTGTGAATATTACAGCACTCGAATGACTCCACCTGCAGAAAAAAGACGACACAGCTTGTTCCAAAGAGACGTTCACGGGAGGGAGCTGTTGGGTGAAGGAAGAGGAGGCTCTGCAGAGGTGGCCCGGCATGACGGCCAGACGGCCCTCACATGGCTGCAGGCGAGTAAGTGCGGGAAGACCCTGGGAGCCAATGTGTTCTCCGTGAAGCACATTAAGAAGGAAGTCTTCAGCCTAGACCATTCTTTAGGGTGTAAGCAGTCATGGATAAATTAAGCAAATTTATATCTTCTTTGGTTGCAGCTCTAGAAAGCTTCTCCCTATATGAGGAGCTCAAAGGAGTAGTTCTTCAAGGAACACAAGAACACAAAGAGCTGTTCTTATAGATCAACAATGGACCCCTCTCGTTTTACAAAGTTCAAGCTTCCAGAAGACATCAGCTCTTTCAGGTGGCCCTGGACTCTCCTCCCCACCTCCGAGCGGGACCTGGTGTTACTTCCCTGCTGCCTTAGTACTCTGTGCACACCTCCAATGCCCACACTTACCACACCAGATTACATTTGATTTTTGTCTTTTTCCCTAAATTCCAGGGATCTTGATAAAGGAACTAGGTTCGACTTATTTTGTCTCCACTAGGTCTTGGTTCGTAATGATTCTCTCTCAGAAGGATGGGTGGATAGTTGGGTAGCAAAACTAAGGAGCAAACAACCAACAACTTGTCCCATCCTACTCGGGAATTCAGCTGCATAGTTAGGATAGGACCCTAGATTCCAGGGCTGTTTTCCAATCCACAGATCTCCTGGGTCTAGGCAGATGATGTTGTTGTTGGGGATTTTGTTTGTCAACATCTCTAAAATTATGCTGAGTAGGTACAGTGTTTTGATACTGGAGGCAAAAGGACCTGAAAATCCTAGCATCAGGATGTTGAGGGTTTGAAGAACAGTGCTGTGGCACAAAAAGACTTTCTATGAACAGCAAAAGACTCCAAATTATCTTCTCTGATTCACCTTTGCATACCAGCCATTTAGGCAACTAAACTCTAAACCTGTTGCTTACCGTCCTCCTCATCCCAGGGGAAACGAAGGGCAGGAAGCTGTGAACATGGGCATTACATCCACTAGAAGTCCCCATCATTCATTTAGCTATGTTCCAACTTTCCTGGAAACTCAACATCTTGAAGGATGAAGGCTTCTTTTTTTTTTTGAAAAGTTTTAGTGTCACTTCAGCTTTTGTCTTGCATTAGAACCAGGCAGAAAGTCTTAAGTCAGTTTATAGCCAGAGCAGCCCCAAGGCTCATTACGGACTAAGTGGTCACCTTAAGTGATGGAAAAGAGCACTAGCTTATTCTTGTTCTAGTTTCTATTTGCCCAACATTCCACCAGAGCCACATACCTGTTGGAACATTTATACTTCTCACTGCGGAGTGGAAGCCCGACTTGTCTCTGAAATATCAGAACAAGCCGTTGGGAGCGGTGGGCGTACTCCAGAAGGTCCCCTGGGCTGGCTTTCAGAACGGGTGGGAGCGTCCTCTTTGCTTCCAAGCCCACTTCACTTTGGATAGTTCACTTTTGTGACTTATCAGCATATCAGGCCCTGGAAATGCTAAGACCTTTCAATTTTCACAAACTGCAGCAGATAATGTGACCAAAAACAAATTGGCTAAAAGAAATTTCACCAAATAAAAATTGACCAAATACAAAGTGTGCTTAGGTATTTAGTTTCAAACTAATTTGGTCAGTAGGCATATTGGTAAAATAATATTTATGTGAAAATGAGTAAGCCGTAGGGATTCTTCTTTTAGGGTTTGGGACCGTGGTGTGTACTCCACGAGGTGACTTTGTAGCTCTCTGTGTGTCGTCAGCATTTTTATCTGATTGTTAGAATTAGTTCCTTTTTTTTTTTTTTAAAGCTAATTACTTACGTTCTTGGCTTCTTACCATACTGAAAAGTTGGGGGTAAGGATTGTTCCAGAACGACAGAATGATGTAATCGGCCACCAAAAGCAGATTAGGTCAGAACAACAAAATTTCTATGAATAGGGGAATTCACTGAGACAGAAATTTCACATATTTTCTTCCACGCTTTCGTTTATTATTTAAGTTATTTTGTTAATTTTCTCTCGGCATAAAAGGAATGCTATGTTATTCAACACAAAAATTACAAAATGGGGACATGCGAAAAGAGACATTATGAACACTCATAAATTCACTCAACTTTGAAACCTTGAGTTATGAGTCGTTTCCTTCCAGGACACACACACACACACACACACACACACACACACACACACAGAGGTGGCGATAAAACCGATCTGGAAACTGGTCCACAGGAGACATGCTGCCGGGGCTGACACAAGGCCTACCCTTGAGCTGTGGCAAAGTGAAAAAGAAATGTAAATCACGTTACCATGCGTAAAATGTACTAGTTAAAAGGAAGTGAAAAGCTTCTGGTGCTTCGGTCTAAGGGAAATCCCACTGCAGGTGTTTTCAAAGCGGGGAGCGAGTGATGGGGGGGTTCTCAACGACACCCTGACTGTAAACAAAACAGGGTCCGGGAGCTTCAGGACTAGGGTCTGGACTGGCATGGAGAGAAAGCAGTAGGATTTCTTTAACAGTCACTTCGGATATTAGATACAGACCTTAAAGGATTTTTCTCTTTAATAGAAAAGAACCCTGATTTGGGGGGTGGGTAAAGAATGTTTCAGGAAATACTAGCATACCTGCCTTGCCAGGAAGGTTTAAAAACAAACATAAATCTGATACAAGACAAGCAGGCGTGAGGGACAGGTCGGCAACTGTACAACTCTTGGGCAAGGCAGACAGGTTTGGAGCAGCACAGGCTTCTCTTAACATACAACCCAGGATGCCAAAAGCCACCTGCACTGCCTTTTCGTTGCCTTCTTATTTTTGTCTGTTAAAAAGCAGAGGAAAGGCCCAGCCCTTCCTGAGCAAAATCAGAAAGCAGCATAACCTCTGTCTCTCATTTGCTTCGCTCTTGTAACTCTCTCCTCCTCCAACCTAGACGAATGTTGCAACTAGACTGAAAGGATTCCGGAACAGAGGCATTTAGCTCTGCGTTCCTGAGGTCCAGCCTTGCTAGAGGGAGTCAGGACACAATCCTAAAGCCTGGAGGCTCTGGGAAATGAGGACACCAGTAGCGGAGCTAAACCCTGCAGGTGGCAGAACCCGATGGAACAGAGAGGTGGGCTTACAGGAGCTCCAACTGGCAAAGACAAAGAAGGTTCCATGTGCTTCCTTTATTCACAGGACCTTTCTCTGGTGAGCAAAGGGCAGAGAGAGAGCCTGTTCGCACTTCAGACTCAATGTTCTCATGCCCTTTCACCCCAAGAGATCTAATCTTTGCTTGGCATTTACTTACCTATAACATAAAGAAGGTTTTAAACCAGAATTGGCCCTTAATGGGGCTGCTAGGAGTCTATCCTGGCATTTATGGATTTGGGGCGGGAGGCTGTATTGTGTAAGGACCTAAGCCTCCTAGTGACAGCTCTAAGGCTTGGAGCCCCACCAGATGAGCACAGCTCTCCCAGCCCGGCTGGCTTCATCTGTCTTCACCCCCTTGTCTACTCTCTCCTTCTGCCCCAAGATGCTGAGCATACAAGGACCCACCCCCTGTGACTTCTCCTCCTGTGCCCATGTCTCCACACCTCCTGGCCCCACCCTGCAGGCCAGCCCAAGCTTGGTATCATAGCCTTCCTGTCCGGGCGGGCTGTCACTCAGCCTCCAGACACCTGATCCGGTTCTTCTGAAAGCGGTTGAGCGCAGCTGCATGGAAAGAAGAAAAGAAGTGAACCAAAGAGCCTCAGCCATGGGCCTTGCAAATGAGGAGCGAACAGGAAATCCTACGACCTGCTGACAGCAAGTCATGATGTCCACGTCCCTCATAATTCAGATTCAGAAGGTATATCAAGTGACTGTTCCAGATGGAACATTCGTTCATGGGTGAAGTCAAGATAGAATCCGGCTCACACAAATATGCCCCCCAGCTGACGTGGCTGTCTCCATCATGCCACACAGAGACAGAAGGAAAACCATGATCTTTCTAGAAATGCTCACGCCAATAAGAGTTTGGGCAAATATTGAGAAAGCCTTACACTGAAACTATTTACAGATACGATGAAACTAATGAAAGCCCAAATTGGTTTTTTAAGCATGCCTTGTTCCTATAAAATATTAATTGGGGGTATATCCATACAGAACAAAACATTTTATAAACATCATTCTCTAGCGTGAAATATTGATTCCATATTTTTATAGTAACAATCAAACAAAGAGAGGGAACTTCACCCGAGCTCTGCCTGCCTTCCTTCTGAAATCAGCCACTGTTTTGATAAGACTGCTCAACTGAAAATACTCCTTCTATATCTGTCAAGTTGATAAAGGTTTTCTGGAAAAAAATATTGCTTTTCTGTTTTAAAATTGAATCACACCAAGTATGCATGGACACCAGCTTCTAGAAATGGAGCTATTTTTAAATAGCGCCTGGGGTCCATAAGTCACTTCGCCGGTTCTCTTCCCGGCTTCCAAAAGCAGTCTGAGGCTAATCGAAGGATGTCAGCAATCAGCCCAATTAAACAAATGCGTAGTACCGAAGCGTCCGTTTCCGTATGGGACCCCAGGATGCTGCTGTCTCAGAACTTGCAAGTGGAGAAGGGCGGATAAGGGGAGCAGGGGGCTGCCCCCAGAGACGAAGGTGGAGTGGAGTGGGGTGAATGGCGAGAAGAGTGCAAAAAGCTCTGGGGACTCCAAGGGAGAAGGGAGCACAGATACTTGTTGAAAAAAATGTTGTGCTATAATGCCTGAGAGATTCTGAAAAGACGGCTGCAGAAGGAGACGCTTGAGACGAGCCTTGAAGGATGGGTGGGGTTGGGAAGAAAACAAAACAAAACATTCCTGAGCTTTGCGCTGGAGCACAAACACTCAGAAAATGCAAATATTTAAGATAATGATTTTTAAAAGATTGTGCAAGATATTTTCATTTAGCTTCTTCTAAAAACACTATTTTTTTTTTTCCACTGTGGTGAACTTCTCTAAGTCCCCAGGTCCCAGCCATTTTTGGCAACCTTCTAATATGAAACCAGGGGGAATCCCCGCAGCCTTGGGAGCATGTGCCTTTGTGTGATAGACACTAACTCCCCACTCCCTGGCTTCCACCACCATAGCTCACACTGAATCTTCATTTGTGAGTCGTAAAGATGGTGTAATTTAAAGTCGACCCACTGATTCAACACATATTTATTGAACATCTGCTGTGTTCTAGGCATGGCCAGGCACTAGCAATAGAAGGGCAAATACAAATCACCAGGGAAATGCAAATTAAAACCACAACGAGATAGTGCCTCACACCTGTTAGGACGGCCAGTATCAAGAAAACAGAAGATAACTGTTGGCGAGGATGTAAAGAAGTGAGAACCCTTGTTCACTGCTGGGGAAAATAGTATGGAGCTTCCTTAAAACAATTACAAATAGAATTACCATATGACCCAGCAATCCCATTTCTGGGTATTTCTCCAAAATAACCGAAATCAGGATCTCAAAGCGCTATCTGCCTCCCACGTTCGTCGCGGCATTATTCACAACATCCGAAGCTATGGAAACAACCTCACTGTCCACGACAGATGAATGCAGAAAATGTGGCATGAATACATTATGGGACACTATTTTGTCTTTAAAAACAAGGAAGTTCTGCTTGATGTGACAGCATGGATAAACGTGGAGGACATCATGCTACGTGAGATAAGCCAGATGCAGATGGACAAACACTGCGTGATTCTGCTTCTAAGAAGCGTCCAAACAGTCGGATTTGTAGAAACAGAGTAGAGTGTTGGTTGCCAGGATCTGGGGGGAGGGAGGGAGCTGCTGTGCAACAGATACTAAGTTTGAGTTACGTCAACTGAAAAAATTCTAGAGATCTGCTGTACAACAACATGACTGCGGTTAGCAATACCGGATTGTAAATTTAAAAACTTACCAGCAGGGTAGTTCTCATGTTAAGTGTTCTCGTTACAATTAAAAAAAAATTAAAGTGTCCGTGTTGTTTTTATTTCATTTATTTATTTTTAAAGATTTTATTTATTCATTTGACAGAGAGAAAGACAGCACAAGCAAGGGGAGCGACAGTTAGAGGGGAGAGGGAGAAGCAGACTCCATGCCAAGCAGGGAGCCCGGTGAGGGACTCGATCCCAGCATCCTGGAATCATGACCTGAGCCTAACCCTAACCAGCTGAGCCATCCAGGAACTCCTGCTGTTATTTTTTATTTATTTTTATTTTTTTTATTTTTATTTTTTATTTTTTAATTTATTTATTTGTCAGAGAGGGAGAGAGAGCGAGCGAGCACAGGCAGACAGAGCGGCAGGCAGAGGCAGAGGGAGAAGCAGGCTCCCTGCTGAGCAGAGAGCCTGATGTGGGACTGGATCCCAGGACACTGGGATCATGACCTGAGCCAAAGGCAGCCGCTTAACCAACTGAGCCACCCAGGCGTCCCCCCCTGCTGTTATTTTTAAAGCACAAATACACCTTTAAAAAATCGGGTACACACAAGAGAATCGAAGAACAAGAAAACGCAAAGGTAGCTGGGGCCATGGGGCCGAGGAATGAGACCACCAGGGCAAAACTTTCCTTAGGCTTATGGTTGGAAGCAAATTAAGGCACCAGACTATACTCTCAGGCCCATTATTTTCTGAGTACTCCAAATTAGAACACTGTGTACTTTCTCATTTTCTAGTTTGCCACTTGGAAAGGTAAAAAAAATAGTTTATTTTTTCCCCTGGGGCCGGAACACTATCACAGACTCCTTGCCGAAATTCCTGCTCTCCCGGCTCCCGGCTGGTCCCCTTACGGGATTTGCCAGCTTATATTGGGCTGTTTTGGAGCAAGTTCCAGGATATTTCTTCAAAGGCAACATCAAAAACCCAAGTTAAAACCAGAAGATTCCCCATGGGCTTTCTGCTCTGTTATGGCCTGAAGACAGGACATTTGATAAGAAAGAGATTAGTGGTCAGAGAAACAATCTCATTCTTTCAGTGAGACCAGCTTCCATTTAACAAGGCGGGTCTTTGTCTCCTAGTGCGGTAGTTCAGTGTAGCTCCCCGCACGCAGATCCCGCCAGAGGCACGCGCCCTCCACAGAAACGTCAATCCTTCCCTGGGCCGACTCTACGAAAGGAAGGGTGGTGACTCCATGAACTAGCCCTGTCCTTGCCCACAGACTCTGTACCTAGCACGCCCGCTGCCGAAGAAAAATCTGTCAATGCATCTCTGGGTTCGTCAGGGCTGACCTGGCCCCTGCCTCCTCCAGCAACGAATCTATCCACTCTCCTCACCTTCCAGTGACAAGAAGTGCCGCGGTGACACATAGCAGCACTGGGATCTGCAAACAGCCGGGGGAATCCAAACGCTACACAGAATTAGCAGACTTTTGTTTGTTGTGTTGCTTACATGCCATACAATTCACCCATGTTAAAGCTTACAGGTTCATGATGCTTAGCAAATTTACAGTCGTACAAAATGTGCAAACTTTCTATCACTCCAAAAGGAACCCTGTGTCGGTCTGTCATCAATCCCAGTTTCTATCCCGGCCCCCAAACAACCACTGTTCTGCTTCCCATCTCTCATGGCCTTTCCCAGAAAATTCGCATATGCACGCAGCCTTACAGCACGTAGTTTGCCGTGTCTGGCTTCTTTCGCTCCGCACAGCGCCATCGGGCTCTCCAGCCCTGTAGCCCGTGTCATCCCCTTAACTTCTTGTCGCTGCGGGATATTTCAGCGTGTGGACAGACCACATTTTGTGTCTACAGTCACCAGCTGATAGACATTCGGATGTTCTCCAGTTCGGGACGATCATGAATAAACCTGCGGTGAACATTCTTGTATCTTATACTATATCTTGTATCTTGTATTTTATACGGACGCACCTTTCCTTCCTCTCGGGTGGATTCCTCAGAGCAGGAAGGTGAGGTCATGCGGCAAGTTTATGTTCAGCGTTTTAGAAACTGCCCGACATTTTCCAAAGTGTCTGTATGATTTCCATTCCCATCCACGACTCATGAGGCATCCAGATTCCCTCCCTCCTCACTAGGAGTGGTTGCTGTCTGTCTTTTCTACTGTAGTTTTTTTTTTTTTAAGATTTTATTTATTTATTTGACATACAGAGAGAGAGAGAGACTGAGCACGAGAAGGGCGGGAGCCTTGGGAGAGGGAGAACCAGACTCTCCACTGAGGAGGGAGTCTGATGCGGGGCTCGATTCCGAGACCCCGGGATCATGGCCTGAGCTGAAGGCAGGCGCTTAAAAGCCACCCAGGCACCTGATTTATTTGTTTTTCAGATTCAGGTTTTTCTCACTCCTTAAGTCCCAGAAACCAGCACAGCTAAACATACATCTGGGTCATGGCTGGCAAAGGCCTCTGAGACGGCGGCAACTTAGGGAAGAGTCCGATCGTGGAGAGTCCGATCGTGGAGAGTCCGATCGTGGAGAGAGGCAAACCACAGGCTTGCGATTATCGCAGAGAAGGGGTCGAGTGAGGCCAGACAACTCCTTCGTCCAGCCTCTCTTGTTGAAGCAGGAAAACTAGTTCTTCTGGAGACAAAACCTTTCCTCTATATTAGAAATGCTCTCGACTTGTTTGTGCAAGAATTAATGAACACTTATGAGCGCCTGTAACAGGACACAAGGTATTTCTCACAGAGTCCATGAGACGAGAGTTAAATACTTTTTGACTATCTGTTGAGAACAGAACATCTTATTGGGAGATCGAAGAGGAGCCCCAAATTCCTGAGTAAAGAAGTTCAAGATCTACTCCCTCCCGTCCACGGAAAGCGAGAAAGGGGGTGGGATGGGGGGAGGGGTGGCACCGTTACTTCTCATTGATGAAAACTGCCGAGTCACAGACACCGTAGCACGTGTCTAATACGTGTGTGTGCACAAAGGGGTGCGGGGTTGAGCAAAGGCTTGAAAAACATATTTTGGAGGGTTAATGACCATAATCCGAAGTCAGCCTGTGGGTACACATCACTAATTCTGAGAATTCGGCACTGCCTTCGTATCGGTGACCCTTAAAACTTCTGGGCAGACCCATTTTATGACTCGTTGCTTGTGACTTCACAGCTATTTCGGGGTTCGTCCAGATCTTGTGCAAAGTGAGGCAAAGCTGGAAGCGAGACAGTCTCGGGACTATGTGCCACAGGCTTCTCCGTTCTTTACAAAACAGCATCCCCTGGGCCGTGAGCCGGCCGTGTGCTGGAACCTTCTGACCGACCAGCAAGAGCCAGCTGCGGGCGTCGTCTCCCAATTCCATGTTCTGGGAGGTGCAGAACCTGCAAACACGAGGGGTCGGGTGTCCCCCCCGCCAACACGAACACGAGCAGCTGGTCACCATCGGCCAGCACACGCCGCCGTGAGCTGCACAAACTCTCGGGCCCAGCAATCTGGGTGACCTTCCTGGGATCATAAGGAGGTGCTGAGGGTTCCCGGGGAAGGTGTGTGCAGCAGCACCACAGAGGTCCCGAATGCTTTAACCAGTAGAAAACAAAGACTGGGTGTGTTTGCCGTGGGAGGGATAGCCGCTGGGCATGAAGCCCACAGTTGGGGGTCGGGGGGCGCACGGGACGCTTCATGGAGCACGATGGTGGGAGGCAGAGTGCGGCGGGGCGTGATCCAGAAGCGGCGAGGAAGAGCACAGAGAACGTTCCAGCGGCCGGCCCTGCAGAGGCCCGAAGGACCCGTCCCTCCCGCTCTGGAGGCTTCTGCTCTACACAAACACAATGACGTGCCGAAACACGGTTCTAAAAATCAGAGTACGGTTTAGTGTTTCCATGAAATGCATCACCGGTGTTTAACACAGGTACACGTGAAATCCAATGCCACGTAACTGCACTCTTCATAATAGCATCATAAAAGTTATTAAAGTATCAGTCCACGCCACACTGCAGGGGGTCTGGCCCAAGTTAAAGATGTCAGATGAGCACGTTCTCTGAGACCCGTTAGAGAATCTCGGTGACTGTTAGCCTCGCTGGAGGTTGAGTCTCAACCTGAAGACCACTGGGATAGGAAAGCCCCCCGAGCTTTCTTTCCCATGTTCACATTCAGGATTATAGCAAAATCTTCATGAATTCCAAGCAGGACCTTGTCTGCCATCTGTAGAAAGAAGCATTTATCCAGTGGAACCGGGAAATGTTCATTTCGCATCAGTGAATTACTCTCATGACCGAAGTTCATGTCCTTCCAGTGCCCAATTTTTACTATATTTAATGGGAAAATTTCCACGGGCTTCTGCTCTGGGACTTTGGGAGTCATGGTACCTACTCCTGACAACTGGGAAGCATTGCTGTTACCTGTTCTTGGAGCACCTCGGGGCAAGTGACAACGCCGTTGTGCCCTTTTAAGGCTCTGCTGCTGCCTGGTCGGGCTCGAGCAGCTTCCTGCCGCGGCTGCCCCGTGGGCCCCTCGCAGCGGGGCTGCTCTCTGGTTGGCGGTTACTCTGCGCACCTGCCTGCCGCTGCTTGGGAAATCAGATAAGTGGCTTGTTTCCATTTGTTACGAAGAGTCTGTAAAGTCAGAGAGGGGCCTACAGCACTGGGCCCTCCTGGGGTTCCCCAGGCTGAGTTTTACAGACTCAGAGGGTTGGGGCTTTGTTTCGGAGGTCCCTGTTGTTGCCGGGCATCTGGCATCTACCTGAGGGGTTGATAATATACTGTTACGGGCTGAACTGTGTCCCCACCCCCAAATTTATACATTGAAAACCTAACCTCCAGTATCTCAGAGCCTGGCTGTATTTGGACAGAGGTTCTTTAACGAGATCATTAGATTAACGTAAGTTACTAGAGGGCCCTCATGCCATGACTGGTGTCTTCATAAAAAGAGGACAGGGCACACATGCACGCAGATGGGACAGTGTGAAAACACAGGGCGAAGAGGGCCACCCACAAGCTAAGGAAAGAGGCCTCAAAAGAAACCAACCCTGGGGTGCATGGGGGGCTCAGCCCACTAAGCGTCTGCCTTCTGCTCAGGCTGCGATCCCAGAATCCGGGATCGAGTCCTGCGTGGGGCTCCTTGCTCGGTGGGGAGCCTGCTGCGCCCTCTGCCTGCTCTGCCTGCTGCCCCCCAGTCAAGGTACTAGTCAGCTCCAGCAAACTGAGACACCAATCCAGCTGCCTTTGTCCCCACAAGCGTCGAGCCCCGGCGTTAGCACCCAGAGCGCATACCCGTAGAAGCTATATCCTGCCAAGCACATGTCTTAGGACGACTCTTTTGTTTCATCTGTTGGTAAATTATTCATAACATTGGTTTTCCAGGGAGTACAGTGTCACCTCACGGAGGAGAGGATCAGACACGGCCACCAGAAAGAGGAGTGAAGGAATGGCCTTCCAATTATGCAAGGATAATTAAGAATTTGAGGGGAAAATGTTTCACCTGCAGAGAGATGAATTCTGAGCGATCAGTTAAAATCTAAGAAGAGCACCAGGAGTCACAGTCACCTCTTTCCTAAATCAATGTGTTAGACCAAAAAAAGCCATCAACTGGGAATCTTATACACAAAACGTTTTTTAAGAAGCATAAAGGTGTAAAGGTAAATTGTTAGGTCTCCTCAGACAAAAACCACAATGAAAGATGAATGTGTATGTGAAATTCTGATTTCAATAATTTAAGACATCAGTGAAAGAGAAGAGGCCTAAAGATAGACAGTGAAAACGCAAAGTGAAAAAATGGACTAAGAAATGAGGAGAGCTGAGACCAGGCGAAGGGGAGTGAGAAGGAGTCGAATCATAGTTTTCAAGACTGTACACGTGAAGTCTCGGTGGACAGAGGCTGATTCTCTACGCCCCAGAGTTTCAGACCTAACGGAAGCCACTGGAGTTTGAAAAAGGGTTGTTGTAGGATAAATAAAGGGCAATCACTCTTTGTCTAATAAAACAGTATTGTCCCTTCTCCCGATTGTTGGGACAAAATAAATCACATAGATTTGAGGCAGATTGCATCAACATATGCGTGCATGGATAATATTAATGGAAACTATAGGTGTCTGGGAAATGCCTAACTGACCAAGACTGAATTTAGGTCATCCTTGATCCCAGAGTCCCCAGCCCAAGGAAGAAGTGCCCCGTCCTCAGGGGGCACAATGGCACTCCAGACGTCTGAGTGGGGTAGGGAACACCCAGGACAGGGAAGTTCCAAGTCTTTACATATCTTCAAGGAGACTTTATTTCTTATTCCCTTACTAGCCCTAAAATTTTTCTTCTTGAAAGCAGTGGTAGTTTCTAAGAATATGTAAATAGCAAAAATACATTTTTGAACTATTTCTAGATAGTAAAGTAGAAAAACTTAAACCAATGTGGAGTCATTTGCAGTCAGTGATCTCCAACTGAAGAGCGCTGTCTGTCTGCCCATCAGTCCCGCCGAGGGCTCACATGGACCCTACCTGCCTCCAGGACTGTTACCCCTGGGCTCAGAGACGTCCCTTACAGACTTACTCCAAAAAAAGGCAACAGGTCCAGACTTGGGGCAGCGAGCTGATTTTAACACATTAGCACGGAACCCAGGCGCCTGCAAGCAAGGGAGCAGGGCCTGGCAGAGCTGCTAACAAGTCAGATTCCCAGAAACCTGACAGACCGGAAAAGCCACCACAGATGCACATGACCAGGAGGCCACGGAGTGACCGCTCAGCCTCACCTGATCGTCCTTCCCTGGTGACCAGAATGGCAGGAACTTTAGCCATGTAACTCACCTACCTCTGAGCTCTAATTAAAGTTTGCTAAGAGCTTTATGACCTGCCCACGCAGCTTGCCTGGGAACACAAAAGCATCCAAGTCATGGGGCCGCAGTGATTATTCTCTCGTTGTTGGTGTTATCCCTGCTTTATAACAACAATTCCGAGCATAACTGATTCTGAGGGTTCTGTGTTTGTTTGTGTTCGTTCGAGGGGGAGGTGATGAGTTTATTAGTAATGCGTCCTCCTTCCCTTCTGACCATGACACAGACAGTGGGCGCAGCGGGAAAGAGAGCCACGCGCTGAAGCATCCATTTCTTCTCCTCAGTCCTCCTCTTCCCAGCAGGATGGGGTATGAGGTGACTCGCTGGGGGGGAGGGGGGAGGTGCCATCTCTGGACCACTCCTGACACGTTCACCACGTACACACATTGGTCAGTACCGGAATCAAACCCGGGCATTGATTCAGAAGCCTCTTTAGTTCAGGTTCTATGGCTTGAGATTTAGGTGCTAGAACAAACCAAATGGCTAGGGGTTGAAGCTGACATTTAACTTTCAGATGTTTTCAACCAAGAACTGAAAGGAAACATACCCACAGGGTGCCCGAGTGGCTCCAGCTCCACATGAGACTTGATTTTGGCTCAGGTCATGATCTCGGGGTTGTGACATGGGGCTCCCCACTGGGCATGGAGCCTGCTGAAGATTCTCCCTCCCCCTCCCTCTGCGTCTCCCACCAAACCTCTCTCCCTCTCAAAAACAAACACCCGCCCCCAAACTGTTAAGATACATACCCACACCCACACCCACACCCATCCACTCAGCCCAAACATGGCACCTTTGTTTGGCTGTCAGATAATTCATGCTATAAACAGCAGGGGTGGGGTGAAGATTACAAAAAGTCAAACTCTGACCTATTCACTTCTCAAACTTAAGACCCAAGTAAACACAAAATCTTCACATTTGGGGAATCTTAGAGGTATGCAAGTCCAGATTTGAACACAACATATTGAACTCCCTTGATAACATTATGCACCCTTTGAAGAGCTCAAGGCAGGGGGTAGATTTATTTACCCTGAAATTAATGTAGCGTCAGGTCAGGGCCTCTCAATTGCAAGGACCTCTTCCAAGCCCTATACTTAACTTTGTATCCAACATTTGTATCATTTCTCTTAAAGAGGGCCCCAAAAGTATAAGCTTTGAGCTCCACAAAACCTAATACTACAGCAAAGGGGACAATACTACAGCAAAGGATGTTCAAAGTATTTTTACAGCAAAATAAAATCTGCTTCCCTGCAAATATCCCCAAAATATCAGAAATGTGTGTTCAGTTACATAGTGAGATTTCTGAGATCAAGGGCATTCCTTGAGTAAGTAGAGCTTTTAGGAGGGTCATCCAGAAGCCATGCATTTAAATTTAACACCAATTCCTCTTTTTTGCCCCAGTACCTTTGACAAGGCTGTTCTCTCTTCCTGGAAGCTCTCACCCCTTTTGTCAGATTATCTCTTACTTGGTTTTTGGATCTCAACCCATATTCCCTTAAGACTGTACTCCCTAACTTCCCTGATCAGGTCAATGCTCATCTGTATAGTGTCACTGCACCACACTTCTTCATGGCACACAGCACACTGTAATTTTGCCTGATATTTGCACAATTGCTTATTACACTCCCACTTCTGCCATCAGACTAAAAGATGCATGAGACTGAGACATTACCTTCCTTCTCTGGTGAGAGAAGCCCAAGCTCAGCACAGAGCCTAGCATGATACATATCTGTAGACTGAATAAAAAATGCACAATGAGGGCTAGAAGGAGTTGATAAGAAAAGGTCCTCTGGATATAGATTTAAACACAAATTCAGTAAAAACTAAAAAGTCGTTGTTATAAAGAATTACATTTTAGCTCATTATAATGTACATTGTCTGACAATTACTTACTGTCCAACAATGAAATAGGCTATCTTAAAAAGTGGAATGTGTCCTTCAGAAGTATATGTTTACTACTAAGGATGCTGAAGAGGGAAATTCCATGCAGGTCTGGAATTGGACCCGCAGCAGCTAGATGATTTAAGATTTGTCCCAACTAGAAAGCTGGTAGGACTAGGGTCACTGACATCCAGCTTTTATGATGGCATTTATGATGATCTGCACGTGTCTGGGTATAGTTCTGTGTTTAATAATAAAGATGTTAACAGAACAAAATAGTTAGAAATTTATGTTCACTATAGGTAGAAACCAACACATAGGAGTAAGTATATGTAT
Organism: Mellivora capensis; assembly: GCA_004024625.1. Taxonomy (NCBI): domain Eukaryota; kingdom Metazoa; phylum Chordata; class Mammalia; order Carnivora; family Mustelidae; genus Mellivora; species Mellivora capensis. The sequence continues at coordinate 41,017 of PISX010003816.1, read as the reverse complement.
GCAAATAAAAATGTGAGAACTGGTAATAACGTAATTGAAGAATGAATGAAGATTCTTCTCAAGATAAAGTAACAGGGGCTGAATTTAACCTCCCACCTGAATCAGCTAGAAAAGAAAACGTATAGGAAACACAGCCTGTGATCCCTGAGAGGCGAGGAATAAGGGAGGTGACTTCTGCAATTAAGGAAGCCAGCTTATTTCTAGAGGCCATATCCAGGCTGCAACATGGGGAAAGGGAACCCAGACAGAACCCTCAGTCTTACTGAGTGAGAAAGAGAGAGATCAGAGGTCAGAGAGGCCGTGGTGCCAGGGGTTGGGAAAGAACCAGGAGAATGAGTAAGCAGAGAAGTTTTTGGAACTCATACAGGGCTGGGAATAACTCATGTTCTAGAGTGGAATGCAAAGGCCACTAGATGAGGCAGGGTTGGCAAACTATAGCCCACAGGCCAAATCCAACCCATGGATGGTTTTTGGAAACTTGCAAACCAAGCATTATTATTTTTTTTTAAAGATTTTATTTATTTATTTGAGAGAGAGGCAGTGAGAGAGCATGAGCGAGGAGAAGGTCAGAGGGAGAAGCAGACTCCCCGGGGAGCTGGGAGCCTGATGCGGGACTTGATCCCGGGTCTCCGGGATCATGACCTGAGACGAAGGCAGTCGTCCAACCAACTGAGCCACCCAGGCGTCCCTCAAGCATTATTTTTATATTTTTAAAAGAATTATAAAGTACACACAAAGAAAAATCAACAAAAATAGGCAAGTAAACCCTACTATATTACATATGGCCCTTTACCAAAAGGGTTTGCCAATCTCTGAAATAGTATTGAGAAAGTTACCAGTTTAGCAGTGGAGATAAATTAGCCCAAAGCTAAAGGCTGCTCTGGACTCACCATAACAAAAACAATCCTCAAAGGATTCTATAAATTCATAGTAACTTAGCTAACCATGAATTAAATCTAACACTATTTAATGAAATACAACAAAATCCAGTGTCCCGAAATATAAAGTTCACTATGGGTGTCCAATAAAAAATGGCCAGATTTGTGGGGCTCCCCACTCAAAGGGGAGGGAATCTTCTTTTCCTTCTCCCTCTGCCCCTCCCTCTGCTTGTGTTCTCTCTGTCTCTCTCTCAAATAAATAAAATAAAATCCTTTTTTTAAAAATGCCAGATTTGCAATGAAAAAAGAAAATATTACCCTGTGTTATTTGTCTATTGCTGCATAATGTACTACCTCCAAACTTGGTGGTTTCAAACAACAGTCATTTATTACTTCTTATAGTTTTTTGTGAATCAGGGATTCTGCCAGAGCACAGAGGGGAATGCTTGTTTCTGCTTCACAATTTTGGGGGCCTAAGCTGGAAGATTTGAAGTCTAGAGGCTAGAATTTTCTGAAGACTCATTCGTTGACATATTCAGAAGTTGATGCTAACTGATGTGGGCCACCTTAGTGGAAAGGAAAGGGTTAACAAAACCACTCTGGTTGTTTATTCCTTGCATATCTCCAGAAGAATCTGGAACCATGAATGACCCTTGGCCAACAACTGGGAATACAGGCCCTTAGGTGTCAGATGACAATTTTATTTGCGTATACATGGAAAAATGGGCAGGGCTGGACTAGCTTGTCAAGGTGCTTTGCACGAATATCAAAATTAAGTTGTGCACCTAGTTTCACTGTTGAGGTCCTGAGTTTCAGTTGCCACAACTGGTTGCACAGCAAGATATGTTCATGTGACCAGCACACCAGAAAAACTTTGGACCCCGAGGCTCCAGCAGGATTCCCTGTGTAGACACATTCCGTACATGTTCTTATCAGTTGCTGTTGGAGAGAAAGCACGTCATGTGTGGCCTTTGATGCAAGTCTTCAAAGCCCATACTGACTATGTCTGAACTCTGCCCAGTGAAAATATCTTCCCTGCTGCTTTACTCAGTTATCTATAACCTTCTCTTGAGTCTTGTGAGTCCTTCTGGCCAATCATAAAACTTGGGGGAGTTCTCAGGACCTTCAAAAACACCATGGAAATACAAATCAAAGGAAAGCTGAGTGTATAAGTTACCCATTGCTGTGTAACAAATTATCCCAAATGGAGCTGTTTCAAACAATAAACATGTATTATCTCCTAGTTTTTGTGTATCAGGAATCTCGGGGTGGCTTAGCTGGGTGTTCTTGTTCATGGTCTCCCTCAGTCTAGGTGTCAGGTTTGGCTGGGTCTGGAGAATTTGTATCCAGAACCCACTTACCTGGTGATTGGAAGAAGGCTTCAGCACCTTGCTGCTTGGATTCTCCACAGGGCTGCTCCTGTCATGACGTCCCTCAGAGGAAGTGTTCTGAGAGAGAGAGAGTAAGAGAGAGGGCTATGACAGAAGTCACAGACTTTTATCATGTAATCCCAGAAGGGAAATAACTTTACTTTTACCATATTTTATTAGCCACACAGACCCATTCTGGTACAATGGGAGAGAAGACTGTAAAGGGTGTCTATACTGGTGGTGGGGATCATTGGGAACCATCTTGGAGGCTACTAGAACAGCTATTTAAAAGCAGACAAGGTAGATTCCACAAGAAGGAATATTATCAGGGATAAACAGGGACATTTCATCACAGCAAAGGGGCCAATTCCTCAAGAAAATGAAAAAATCCTATACTGAGCTGCATGCCTAATTCTAAGACCAAATAGAGGTTTTCTCCATGTGCATTTGTTGTTATAATCACCTTCCGCAGGGGATGTTTGGCACATGTCTGACTCCATCTGTGTTCCATCACCTCCTTCATGTAGTGGTCCTGCTGACATCGAGGGAATCTGAAATGCAGAATTTTTTCCTTTAGTAATATAATTATGGAGATGCTGTTAAAAATAAAAGCTCGTTTGTAATAGTTCTGCTTTGAAGAAAAAAAAGCTCAGTGGGAAAAAGTCCCGTAGGTGTTAAGACAGGGTGTGGGGATTTCAAGAAGTCACAGTTCAGCAGAGCAAGCAGGAAATCATAACCACAAACGAGAAACAAGGCCAAGACATCAGAGGCGATGAATATTTTTAATGATTGACAGGCCAGCCAAATCTTACATGGGTGTCTGGGAAGTGGGGAGATGGTGCTGGAAATTCATTAGCCAGGCCATAAGCATGTGAGGGGGAAACTGTCTTGTTCATTACTGACATCATGGTGCCTAGCACGTGAGTAAAATAATGTAAAATGTTTATCTCTTTATGGAAAAAAGAAGTCTGTAATGGGAGGGCCTGCCAAAATGGACCAACAGTTTGAAGGACATCACTTGAACAAGTACTCCAGAATTTAGACTTTTATGTTTTAAGACTAGTATAGCTGGTCTTGTCCTCAATTCTAATAGCTTCTGATTAGAAAAAAAGAAGAATCTGGAAGCAAATTATATACAAGGCTTCATACTTACCCTGGCATTCAAGGGTGCCCAGGATCTGGCTTCTACTTATTTTTCCAGAATTTTCTATCAGTTTTTGCCTTCTGGAAATCTGCCATTCCAGCCAAATTAAGTAAATACTATATTTTCTTGATTTAATTTGTACATTTATGCCCACTTCTTGATATCTCTGAAATGAGGAAGTGTATTACAATCAGTGCATCTGAATTATGGTCCTCTTTTAAATATATCCTGTATTTTCTTCTCTCAGAGATTCGGTAAAGGCGTTTTTTTCTGCCTCTTTTACATCAGTTGAAATCCGACCAACCTTTTCAGATACAATTTACATCCCAAATCTCCTAAAAACCCTTCCTGACCAGCCCTTCTAAAAGTTAATTTACTTTCTTCTGACCTACAGGGTACCAAAACCTAAATTTACATATTCTGCACTACTTAATATGTAGTTACATGTGTCCCTGTCTTATTTCTCCTTCCAGGTTATAAGCATCCAGGGGACCAAAAGTGTGCCCCTTACGACCTTGCATTTCATATAGAAGGCAACACATATTTTCCTCATTTACATGATCAGTAAATATTACTTCAGTGAATGCAGGAATATGTTAATAACTATACACAATTATATTTAAAAGAATGTAACTTATTACAAATAATGAGAACAATAACAGTAGGAGAGGAAGCCCATGGTTAGACAGAAAAAAAAAAGCAAGCCACAGAACAGTATTACAGAATGGCATTTTTGCCAAATTAACAATAAATTCCTCCCTGGCATATAGGATATGAATTTTGTATATCATATACAGAACATTGTTTGGAAAACACAATCCTAATGGTTAGCATCAATTATCCCGGGAAGCAGGATGGAGTTGTTAAAATTATGAAAGGTCACAAGAGATTTTTCCGGTTTAGTTGTTTACTTCACACACACGTAAAACAAAAGGCAGCAAAGTATATGAATTCGTTTTGCTGTGAAAGCTATGGGGAAGAAAGAGGAAAGCTGGCTGTCTTCAGGTTTGTAGCTTTATGGTGAAGGGGATAGAGAAAGCCCAAAATTCAATGCATGGAAAGTTGTGAGTTATGAGATACGACAACCAAGAAATTAGATTAATTCAGAAAACTATAGAAGAAAAAGAAATAGTTTTCTGAACTTGGTTGTCACAGAAATCTGGGGCCTAATAACCACAATCACACACAAGCAAGTGGAAAGGTCAGGGGAGTGGGTCAGAGCAAGGAAGTCGGTTCCTTTAACAATAAAAACCCCCTCTTGCTGTGTTAATGTGTAACTGAAGCAAGTTTCTTATTCAAGAGGCTCCTCTCCAGTGTGTTCTCCCTCCTCAGAGTGATCCCGTCAGAGGCGAACGGCAGGTAGAGAACACTGTGTTCGTATGGAATCCCACACAACCCCATGACGTTGATTAAACACGGTGGATGAGTGAGATATTTCTATCTTCACCAGCAGTAGCAAACAGTTAACTTTACTTTATTTTTTATTGCTAACCATGCAGTCGGCACTGGGCTAAGTATTGACAGGTTTTAGCTGATGGGTGAGTCCTAACAACCATGTCACAGATGGGGACAGTGAGACATGGGCTAAGCAATTAATAGCATCAAGTTTGAACTCAGGACGTCTGCTCATTGATGCGGAATTCCTTAGTCTTTGCCTCTGCAGGAAGGCGCCTGTCACATGACCTATCATGGCTACGAGTTCCATTGTCCCAGACGTCACTTTCTCACGGCACAGCTGCGGAGTGGAGCGTCCCCATTGCCCTCCTTTGTGGCAACATGATGCCGGGACTCACACAGCTCAGCTGAGCTCCTCCATCTGCTCAGCTTCCTGTTCTCATTCGAAACATAAAGAATATTCTGCTGGAAAGCAGATGTTTCCAAATACCACTATTTCCCTCTGCCATTCCTTAACTCACCTATTGTCCCTTCGGGACAGAACGTGCCTTCAGCTCTGCTCAGGGTAGGGGCGGAGAAGCACGTTGGTCATTGCAGGAAGCACACAGGTTCATCATCCCTTCTACGCCAGTCTTGAAGTCCAAAGAGGTTTGATAAATGAAAGACTTTTTATAACTCATTTGATATCAAAGCCTGACCAGACCTAACCTCATTTAGCAACACAACCTGCCCTGAACTGACTCGAGGCTATTTTGGATCCTCACTGATCACAGTCAGTGTGAATTTTCATACGTTCCATGGCTGAAACATCAATTCGCTTTATCACAGGGTGCTGCCCAGACCTCACTGGGGCGTTTATATATGATAAGGTATATTTACCTTTTTACCCACCCAAGAGCCAAAAAAGTCCTAAATTACAAAATACTTCTGGACCCTGAGGATTTCAGAGATGTGATTCCAGACGTGCATTTCTTTTCTCTTAACACCCCCACCCTTTTTTTAAAGAGGTAAAGTTAAGTGTTTTCCCACATCTAACAGATTTGGTGGGTATATAGGTTTGTGCATGGTCATGTTACACAAACACTTTGTAACTTTAGGAAATTCAGCTGTCATGGAGGAAACCTTTTCTAACCGCACTCTTATACGAGAGACATCATACACCCCACCCTGTGCTGGCTGTTTTGTCATTCGTTGGCTGAGGGCCACCCAAACATGTCCCCCCAGAGGATTAACTTTGGGTTCCCCCTTTAGCCTGTGTCCATATGTGGGTGACTGCTTCGTTAGACCACTGGCTGGTTGTTTTACTGACTCTTTTGGAATAGGAAACTCAGTTTATAATTCCACATGTGATCAGATTAACCACAATGTCATTAAAATTAAGGTAATCCAGGGTGCCTGAGTGGCTCAGTCAGTTAAGTGTCTGATTCTTGATTTCAGCTCAAGTCATGATCTCAGGGTCAGAGATAGAGCCCCATAGTGGGCAGTGGGCCCCACACTGCTTAAGATTCCCTCTCTCTCTCTCTCTCTCTCCCCCTCTGCCTCTCCCCTTCTGTCCTTTCCCCCTCTCCATAGCCCCCCACCACATGAGCCCTTGCTCTCTCTAAAAATAAATTAACTTAAGGTAATCCAGAGCCTTAAATTTCTGACAGATCTGGGTTTTGTTGTTGTTGTTGTTTTTTTTAATCTGAATTTTCTGGATATATTTACATAGACTCACAGGGCTGATTTTCCCATGCATCTGTCATGATTTTCTGGTATTCTGGTTGGCGTGCTTTCCCAACCTTTAGTGCTAAACCATAGCATCTGAAGATCCATTCAATCTGGCACTTCAGAAATTTAAAAAAATTGCCACAGAATTATCATTGATTAGCTGAAATTTTCCATGATAGATATCTGAGTCACGAAACTTAATTCTAAAAGCCAAGGAAAGATTCCCAAACGAAGGAGAAGGAAAAGCACTTCTGACTTAAGGCACTTTCTTGCTTTTCTGTGGTAAATCAGTTGCTATGACAGTAGACTCGCTCAGAGAACATGCAACTCACTGCTTAAAATAGCCAAGGAGCACTTTTCCCTAAGGAAGCAGGTTCTGCAAGAAATTACTAAGTCTTACAGTATTTATATGAGCACTGTTTCAGCTGTCAATAACTACGGTTACAGAGTAGGCTTGAAAACGTTCTGTTGTTTAGGTTTTTAAATTTTAGCAGAGAAAAAGGGAAATTCCTCAGTAGTTAACAAAGATAGATATATGCCTGTTGTTAGAAAAGCCTTCCATTTGGTTCAAGTTGAGATCATTTTGACTTCAAGCCCACACTTTAAAAGCATTAATTAATCCTGATAACATCTGCGTGGCATAAAGAAATGCCATTGTGCCCATTTTACGGGGGACTGACTAAGGATGCCGAGTGTATTTCCACCTTAAAATACACTTTTCATTCAGAAATACAACTGAAGTCCTCGGGCTCCGTAATTGCTGTGTGATATGATGGCTTTTCTCCATCCACTAAGTTGTTCTTGGTGATGCTAAAGATCTGACCTTTCTCTTCACAGAAGATTTGTTGAGCAAAAAAGGAGCTGAGGACCTGAGGGAGGTCCTCATGAGGAGAACCACGGGCTCCCTCGTTCCCTGGGGGAGGGCGGATGCCAGCAGTGTTCCTGGGGGTTAGCAATGGCTCTCTCTCAGTGGCCGTCCTCCTTAGCAAGCTTCCAGGGCTCCTGCTCCCTTACCTGCCCTTTCCCAACCAGGCCAGGCTGCTCTCACTCCAGATTCTTCTGTGGAGTTTCCCTCATCAGCCCTTCTTGCGCACAGACCTCACTCTGCTGCCAAAACCCATAAGCGGCCTGTCAGACTTGATGTGCGTGGGGCTATTACCACATGGAAACTGAAAGCCCGAGAATTTCATCTCCATGAGGTGCCAGGGCTATTTCAGAGAGTAGAAGTGCCAGGTTCCTCCTTTAGTGATGGTACTCACGGTACTCACCGGGTAACTGGAGAGTGCAGAGAAAGCCTCTCAGAAATCTGAAGTACTATGCTGTAGTTGGGGAATTCTGAAAAGAGAAAACATGCTACAGACTTTTCTACGTCTTCTCTCTCTCTTTGTAAACAGCTGCCTACCTTGTTTGGGTGTTAAGCACATATTTCCCTAAGTGGGGACTTCACTCGGGTTCTCACCCTGTAATATTTATTTTACTTATCCTACATCCACTTAAAAATTTTTCTCTCTCCCTCTTTTTTTCCAGTAAATACACTTCTAAGGGTACAGGAAATCCATTAGCTCATATCATCTGTTGCACGAGCAGGTGCTCACCCACCAAGAGAAGCCAGTGAGCACAAACGCTACAGGCTCGTCCTGCCCTCGGGGAGCTTCCCTTCTGGGGACCTGAAAGAGCTTGTAAACAAGTCGCATGTGTGGTGCTGCTTTGAGGTTTTGGCATTTGTCAGAAAAGAAGAGGATACATCCATCTACATTCGACATTCACTATCAAGAATCAAGACAAAAAAAAAAAGAATCAAGACAAAATCCTACAGTAGGCTTTGACATGGCACTATATATGAATTCCGGGGGATGTTCCGGGCATTACGTTGGAGTCTTGGGAAAGAAACGTGCTACAAAAGGAGATTCTAAGGCATTGTCTAAAAGAATACTAAAACCACTGGTTGAAAATTAAAACATTTCAAAATTTGTAACAAAAAGATGCATTGGTGTATCTCTGTATTCTTTGAATGGATTTAGCCAGAGATATATGTTAAAAATTAGTCGTTACAGTCAAAGTGATTCCACCAGCTGCTTATCTGTGCAGTGATTACAGGAGGGTTGCAGGTAGGGATTGCATTTGTCTGTCTTCTGGCGCCTAATTTTTGTTGGTGGCCCTCATCTTCCACCCTGCCCCCCCCCCACTCTCTGGGAGCTACAGGTCTCACTTCTTGGTTCATCTACATTCACACACTCTCTGTGGAGACGGATGCCCTAGCCTCTCCCTGTGAGCGTCTGACTAACTTCCCCCTGAGGAGATCCCCTCTTACTGGGCTGGTTTCGAATACGTAGGCTTCTTTACTCTCCTCAGAAGTTACTACTTTGCACTCTTCTGGCTCTGCAACATAACACCTCTTTGTCAGGAGCCAGCCCACACTCTGCCAAAGAAGGGTTCCCTCATTCAGGAAACCAGACCCACTGAACAAACTGGTTCTGCTTTTAATGCTCTTGTGAGTGCAATTTAAATGCTTCTGCTAACATAGTTGTCAAGAAATTGTGTTTGGGACCCGGGCTGAGACACAGATGTCAAGATCTGCAGCCGCAGCTGTGTACCTGCAGACCAAGGTTAGCAGGGCCAAAGAATGGGATGTCCAGTCGAGAGCTTGCCAGTCCTCCAGTTCCTAAACGAGGCTGAGAAAGAAAAGGAGATTTGGAGAAGTGCCTGGACACTACTCTTGAATAACCACTCAGGCCCCTTTTAATTATTTATAGCAAACAGAGATAAATTTAAATGCATCTCAGGCTAGCAAAAGACAGTATCTATATTCACGGAAAAGTGCTCAAGCCGTGCAGTTACTGGGGGATGCTGGGCCAGAGGTGGAGAGCCCTGTGACCCCAGCAGGGCAGTAGACAGATTCTCAGGGGACAGTAAAGAGTTGTCCCTTTCGGCGTAACCTCTTCTGAGGACAGTGGCCAAACATATCTGCACGAGTAGTCCAGTGGAGGATCTCAGTACAAAAAAGCAGGCCCACAGGGCGCCTGGGTGGCTCAGTCGGTTAAGCTTCTGCCTGTGGCTCAGGTCATGATCCCAGGCTCCTGGGATCGTTCCCCAGGTTGGGCTCCCTGCTCAGTAGGGAGCCTGCTTCTCCCTCTACCCCTCCCCACCCCTCATGTGTGCTCTCTCACTCTCTGCTCTCTTTCTCAAATAAATACATAAAATTTTTAATTAAAGAAAGCACATTGAGTAGAGCCTCTCAGTACAAAAAGATTATTTTTGCTTGCAATCTTTATTGCTGGACCTCCACAGTATTTCCTTTTGGATTCGGTGTTACTGCTATGTTTGCATGGGTCCCTGCTGGCTTCCACCTAGGAGTCATCTTCTGCATTTTAACCAGTGATTCCAAACGTTATCTCAAATCATTTATTCTGACAAAAACCTCAAGATGCTTATTCCATTTTTTTTTTTACCTAGCATAGTAATAACACCAGATTTGTGTACACAGGTACCTACAACAATGACACGCAGCAGGCAGAGCCCAACCTGACCTAATTCTCGGAGTTTGATCAGGTTCTGGCCCAGGAGGCGCAGAGGCCTTAAGGAAAGCATCTGCCAGCATGATGTTTTGTGTATGTCCATCCATGTTCCTCCATGCCCATAGATACATAGAAACATGTGTACACACGCGCACATATGTACATAGATACACCCATGCACATACATGTATACATGCACGGCGCTGTTCTCCATAAAGTAAAAAGCTGGAAGCAACGTGACTGTCCAAAACTGGAGAAATTTTTATTGACATTGTATTACACCTAGAACATCTCGCAGTGATCTTTATCCAGGGCGTCACGTAGTGAGGTGGGAAAGGATTTACCGGCCAGGGTACAAAATGATGCGGGTCTCTTGGCCTAACCTGCATCAAAGTGGGGGCCCACGACAGGACAGGGAAGGGCGGGAAGGACGTGGGCCAACCCCGTTACTAGTCGACATTCTGGGGTGTATGATCACACACCATTTCCTTCTTATTTTAGGAAACGTTCACCAGGTTCCCGCATGGTTTTGCCACAAAACTGAGCACATTACACACACGCGCGCGCCTTGTCCAGGGACCGCGCTAGGCCGCGGAATTGAGTGTGACCAGCTGTAAAGAGACGGAACGAAAAGTCTCATTCAAACTGGTTTAACTTAGGGCATTTATGGGACTAGATCATCAAAAAGTTCAGACGACGGATCCCCCCCAGGGTGAGCCGTTCCAGAGACTCACGGCGGCCTCGGTGCGGGGCTCCGCGTCCGGCACGTCCCGTCATCCCTGTCCTACCGCGTCAGCCATCTTGTCGCACTTCCGCCCTGTGGGGGAAAATGGCTGCCGCAGCGCCATTTTGGAGACGGTGGAAGGTCGACTTCCCCCCCGGAGGGTCAGACAACCGTCTTTGCTTCAGTCCGCTCGGACCAGCGCGGACCGGTCGCCGCGTCCAGGGGCCTGCTCCGCCGGCTCAGGTTGCGCCAGGCCCGCCGGCCCGTCTGTGGTGGGCGCCCCGCGCCACAGCTGCGTGTTGTCCCGCTGCGCGCCCGCCTCGCCGACCTCGGGCCGAGCCGCCCCGCGCACGGCCTGGAACGCACGACGCCCGAGTCGGGACCCGGACGGGACGCCGCTGCCGGGCACGACCGTCGGCTTCCCTGAGGCCGTTTCGTTCGTTCTGTCCGGCGGCCGCGCCCGAGTCAGCGTGCGGTTGGCCGCACTCCCTGCCCTCTGCCGCCGCCGCCGGCTGTCCCCAAGCAGAGGCCTCCGCGTCAGCCTGGGCGCGAGCGTCAGAGGAAGCGGAGCGCCGCCCGCCGGGACCCGCAGGGAGCCGCGCTGCGTCTGGGGCCGCTCCTTACCGAAGGGCGCCGGGCGCGCCCGCACGCGGCTCGGGCCCAGCGCGGCCACTTCCCAGCCTCCGCAAGCTGGACGCGCTGTTTCACGTATTCTCTTCATTTGCGAACTAGAGACGACGCGTAACGTTCCCGGAGGTGCGTGGTCCCCACCCGGGCCGCGGGGACACAGGCCAGGGCCCCCGTGGATCCCCGAGATGACGCCAAGTACCAGACCGTGTGTAGACTATGTTTCTTCGAGACATACGGACTCACACATACGTACTAGGATGAAGTTCAGGGTCCAAACTGCACACTGAGATAATAACAGTAATACTAGGAAATAACTAGGAAAACAGAACAAGTATAACCATACGCTGTAATAAAAGTATGTGGATGTGGTTTCTGTTACAGTATCTTATTGGACTGTCACCCTTCCTGTGATGACGTGAGACGATAAAACGCCTACGTGGTGAGATGAAGGCCCGGGAACACCCGGTGCCCAACCTAACCTCCTGCTGGCCTGGCCCTGTCAGAAAGAGGCCGCTCTGCTTCTGACTGTGAAACAAAACTGTGGATGAGGAGACACTGCCATACTCAGAATTGACAACTCGTATTATTTGTTGATAATAAGAATGATAGTGCTTGCTTCCGTGGGGGATTTTCTCAAAATTTATCTGAGTGATTGTCAGGGAGGAAGAAAGTTCACCTAAAAGAGGAGGTATATTGTATTCCTTCTTACCCAGACGAATTTACCTAAAGTTCCAGTATTCATACTAATTATCTGTACATAGAACAAGAAATTCTTCCTCGAGGTATAAATGTCAGTTCCTTGGAATGTTCCTTCTTTTTTAAGAAATAAAAAAAAGATTAACCCAAAATTTCATATGGGAAAAAAATGCTTTTTCACGTTCAATACCAAAATGTGATAAAGCTATTCAACAGTACAGTTGGCTTCACTGGAGTAATTTTGTTCCTTCTCTGAGTTATCTATTATTGAAGATAGCCAAGCAATGGATATTGAAATAGATGATTTTTCTATTCTATTGTGAAAATGCTTGTGTTCCCCGAACCTCTTTCCATAAAGTGATGAATTCTTATGTGTGTGTGTCTGTGTGTGAGAGAGAAAGGGAGAGAGGGAGAGAGATTATAGTCAGAGGAATGCAGTTTAAAAGTAAAATTTCCACGTTATCCCTTGAGAATGTAGTTTTATCGAGACATGAGTCTAAGTTGACTTGATTTTGTAATCAATAATTACTTTACCTCATGGAACACATTTTCTACCTTCGACATTTATCTCTGACATCTGATACCTAGTATTTTTTTTCAGATAATAGGTTTTATCTTGCTTAGGTTTCTGGTATTCAGTAATTAAGGTATAAGGCAATTATTTATTCTTTTAGATTAAAAAAAATGCTTTTGAAAAATGTAGAGTAAACTAAATCATGGTTTAAATGCATTAGGGCAGTAGCTCCCACACACTGCTATGCAACAGAATTACCGGAAACCTTACACACACACACACACACACACACACACACATACACACACACAACTTTGACTTACAGTCTCCAGAAGTAGGATTCAAAAATTTTTTTTATTTAAAAAGCTTCTCAGGGACTGACATCACCAAGATGGCAATGTAGGTTGTTCCTGACTTCTCTCTCCCTCATAAGAACAACTAACTAACTAACATCTGTTCAAGTATTAAGACGCCACTGAGAGAATTCTAGAATATGAGAGTGAGGCTGAAGCACTCTCTTGCACCTCAGAGACCAAGACAGACCACATTAGGAAGGAATTTGTTTTTGAGAGTACTGAGTTATGAACATCCTTGCACACGTCTCATGGAGCACATAGGAAATAATTTCCCTTGAGCAGATACCTCTCAGTTATATTGCTAGAGAGAAGAATATGATTAAGTTCGTAATTATGAGACCATGTCAAAGTGTTGCACCAAACTTTTCAAAGTAGATACATCATTTTTATCCCCACTAGGATTGATCCCAGTAGATCTATATCCTCTTCAACAGTTGTTGTGGTCAGATTTAGTTTTCGTTACAGTTTTTATTTCTTGGCCAATAAAATGGACACACCATATTTAGAAAAAATTCTCAAACACCCAGATTTTGATTTCTAAATACTATTCCCCACTAAAAGAAACCAAGGGTCCTTGCTGAAAGGACTGATCCCAGGGCTGGAGTGGGGAAAATATAAAATGAACTCAGAACATTTTCTTGTGCCAGAAAGTAGAAAATTGACCAAAGAATGATGGGAGACATGTCAAAGAACACAGAACTCCATTTGACAGGGCTCTTGCTGGCCACATCTGGGAAAATTTGAATATGAAAATAAAATAATAATAGATTATAATCCATTGAATAAAATTAGTCTACACTGATATATTCAAAGAAGAGAGGAAGGAGGGAGGGAAGTAAGAAGGGGGGAGAAAAAGCTCTTATAAAAGAATGTCAGCTAATAAATGTGGAAGGAATAATGCTATTAGAAAATCACCAGTTGAGCAAGAATAATCAATAGATGCTAAAACTAATAGGTAAGAGTTTGATGAGGAATAGAAAAGAGTATTTACATCATCTCAAAGTATCTTCCCATAAATTACATCCTAATGCTAAAGGGAAAAGAATAAATATGCAGTGAAAAAGTCTGGCAGGGCACAACCTGTACTGGTTTGAATGATGGCCCCTAAAAAAATATGTTTATGTCCTAACCCCCAGGATCTGTGAATGTGACCTTATTTGGAAAAAGGGTCTTTGCAGATATCATTAATATAAAGATTTAATGAAATCATCCTGAATTACTTGGACTAAATCCAATGATGTGTCCTTATAAGAAACAGAAGAGGAGGGGCACCTGGGTGGCTCAGTGGGTTAAGCCTCTGCCTTCGGCTCAGGTCATGATCTCAGGGTCCTAGTATCGAGCCCCGCATCGGGCTCTCTACTCAGCGGGGAGCCTGCTTCCCCCTCTCTCTCTGCCTGCCTCTCTGTCTACTTGTGATCTCTCTCTCTATCAAATAAATAAATAAAATCTTAAAAAAAAAAAAAAGAAAGAAACAGAAGAGGAGAAGGCAATAGAGAGAAGGAGAAGACGGCCACGTAAAGACAGAGGCCAAGAAGATACGAGAAATGCCAACAGCTACCAGAAGCCAGAAGATGCAAGGAAGGATTGTACTCCAGTCTTCCCAGAGGGAGTACAGCCCTGACAACATCTTGATTTTGGACTCTGGCCTCCACACTGTGAGGGAAAACTTTTCTGTTGTTTTAAGCCACACGATTTGTGGTAATTTGTTATGGTAACCCTAGGAAACAAATACACCACCTTAACCAAATGATCAGTGTTAATATCACCAATAAAGGAATTAACCTACATCATGTGGTTCTTGATGAGATGCACTGAGAAGCTCACAGCATCGCTCACATAATGCTCCTGTCAAAACTGCACAACCCAAATCCAACCATAAGGAAATAGCGGTCACATCCAAATTGAGAGCCTTTCTCCAAAACAAGTCCTCTGTACTCTTGAAAAATGTTGAGGTTATTAAAAAAAAAACAACAACAATGGAAGGTTTACTGCCCTAGATTAAAGGAACTGCTCTAGATTAAAGGACATTAAAGAAATATGACAACAAACTACAATGAGTGTCCTTCACTGGGGCCTGCTCTGTAAAAAAATTTGGGGGAGTAACTGGCAAAGCTTGAATATCAGACTGTGGGTTGGCTAATAATATTGTGTTAATCTTAAAGTTCCTGCTTCTGTTACTCATACCATGATTATGTGAAAGAATAATCCTTGTTTCTAGGAAATAAACACTGAATATTAAGGGGTCTGGGGTCATACTGTCTGCAACTTATTCCCAAATGATTCAGAAAAAAAGTATCTATGCACACATGTAGAACAAGAATAAAAAAGTACATCTGGTAGATATTATATTATGTTATATTATACTCCATATATAATATTTCTATATTATAAATAAATGGTAAACAAGAGTTCTTTGTCCTACTATTGCATTTTTCAGTAATTTCAAAGTTATTTCAAAATAAGATATTTTTAAAAAGCTTACTAGATTATTCTAATGTGTAACCAGGTATGAAAACCATTAAAATTCACTTGTTAAGGCAACGGTTCTCATGTGGGTGAGTTTGCCTCCCAGAAAACATATAGAAATGTCAGAAGATGTTTTTGGTCATCAGTGACTGCAGATGGTGTGGGGAGGGGCCCGGGGATCTGGAGCGGTACTCCTGGCATCTAGTGTGTCTAAAGGCCAGGGAGGCCACTAAAATGCTAAAATGTATGGGACAGCTGCCCACAAGTCTGGCCCAAAATGTCAAAAGTGCCACCGTTAAGAACCTTGCTTTAAGGAAATGATATACCTTCATGAATAGAACCAGATTCTAAACCCTCATGGGAAACGGCCCCAAGTGTATGTGGCATAGACTACTTACCACAGCAACATTTTTACATCAACAAAAGATTCCCATTTTACAGGTAAAAATATATTTGCATTTCAAGACTTGGAAATCGCATACAGAAATGCCTACAATCACACGTGACACATAGGTCAGACAAGAATAGCAAAGGAAGAGAGGAGCATAGAAGTCTGGCTCATTCGTTTTAACATCAGCCAAGTAGCTTTCACGGTGTTGGACAATCAGTCCATTGCAAATGTGGTTCCAAGGCATCCCAGCAGCTCAGTGAGAAAGACAGAGTCCTCTCAAACGTGCGATATACTCATAAAGCAGTGTAAATACGTCACATTTACTGGGTACCTAGGGTAATCCGTATCACTTTTTCCTACTTCTAATGAGATTTCCCGTGTCTGTATTTTTAGCATAGGAGAGCTACACAAACATCACAACTAATGAATAATGAATCACAGTATCAGTCAGATGTTGGCATCACAAACCACCCACAAACCTCGGTGACTCTCGGCAGCAAACATTCATTTCTTACTCATCGGTCTGCGCCCTGGCTGAGCTGACTCCGCCTCAAGTTCACTCTGCTCTTTGTGTCCCTCACTCTGGGACCAGTAGTCACCTGGACAGACGGCGGCTACCTCATGACAGATCACAGATGCTCCAGAAGCCAAACTCTGCAGGCACATTTAAAGCCTCACTCACAGCACATCTGCTAATATCTGGAATATCTTTCCACGTCAGTATAAACAGTTTTATCTCATTTTAACTATTGCATAGTATTCTGTAGCAGAGGAATGCCATCATTTGTCAAGTCTCTTATCAATGTCTTTGGATTATTTCCAATTTTCCCCTATTATATGTGATGCTGTGATGAACATCCTTGTAGCTAAATTTTTATCTGAATTAACCATTAATTGTTAAGAAAAAAAAAAAAAACCCACCCAGAAGTGGAACTTCTGGATCAAAGCACAGAAACAATTATCTTCAAAAGGTTTTTCTTCTCAATGTTATCTGGCATTAAAAATCACAGCATCAGTGTTAGGTGGTTGGTTGGGGATGTGAGGATCTGAGATACTGACCGCATATATGTGGGTAGGTAGACATGAGAGAGGACCAGAATAGAAGAGGGGAAAAGAGAAGAAGGGAGGGAAAACTGAAAGTGAGAACCATCCCAACTCAATACAGAATGAACAGACACTTTATAAGAATTCCTGGTTGTAGCAGGAAACTCACCTGAATAGCCAGTTGTACCCTTGTTGACGTGTAAATGAGATAACAAACCAAATCACTCCAATCAGAACATATCTAAATGTTGCAAAACTTTAGTAATCTTCTATGATACTTACAAATGTACAGCTAGTGAATTATTGGGCCTAAGAATTTTTAACTACAGTCTCTTAACTTGACCTCCATTCCCCAATAGCTCATCAAGAGCCGTGGTTCTCAAAGGGGTAGGTGGGTGTTATAGTTATCTATTGCTGTGTAACAAATCACCCCAAAACATAGTGGCTTAAAACAACAGTTTGTTATTAACGCTGATGGTTCTGCGGGTCAGGTGTTCTCAGGTGAGCAGCTCCCATTATGCCTCTCCTATAGCTGTGGTCAGATCTTAGCTGGGGCTGAATCCTCTGAGAGATTAGCGGGGTTGAATGTCCAAGATGGCTCCCTCACGGGACCAGCAGTTTGTTAGCTATGAGCCCAGATGAATGGGCCAAACTGAGTGGCCAGATGTGGCCCCTCCTTACAGTTTGAGACCCGCACAGCAGGGTGGCTACCCTCACAGATTCGGTGTCCTGAAGAGGTTTATCCCAGGAGTGTGTGTTCCAGAGTTCCAGGGGGTAGCTGCAAGGCTTCTTAGGACCCAATGTCAGAAGTTCCAGAACATGTCTTCCACATTCCTTTGTTTCACTGAATCATCCAGGCAACGTTTCCAGAAGCAAAAGGAGGAGAATTAGATGCCGACCTCTTGATTAGGGGCAGCAAGTCACACTGCAGAAGTGCATGTGGGATGAGAACTATTATCCTGGCATCTTTGGGAAATGAAATCTGCCAGTGTGGGGGAGTTGGGGAGAATCCTCTGAAATTCTTGACTAGTTTTTCATATGTTTATGTCTTTCTCTGAAGAGAATCCCAAATATTAAGAAGCTCCTCGAAGGAATCTGTGACCAAAATAAATAGATAGATAGATAAATAGATAGATAAAACAATCACTAATCTAGGTAGATTATGGTGTGTTACATAATTAAGTTTACTTTATACCCTAATATTCCTTTTCAAAGATATTTAATCTCTGTCACTAACTTGGAATTATTCAGCATCTAGCTATGATTCAATAAGAAATTCATGCAATTAAAATTTTTAAAAAGATGTCAGATAATTCTGTCAGTGTGACTACAAGTTAAATAAAATCAGATACACATAAACACACACGTACATGTACATAAACATGTTCTGAATTTTAAGCAGAGGAGACTGATTAAGTAGAGTTTCTATTCCAGGCCGCTGTTGCTGTTGGAGCTACCCATATTTGATACTTAAGAGAGCTCCACCAGACTATTAATATTCTACACACCGTTCAGGGAACATTTCTTTTCAGATGCCTGCAGCACAGTCCTATACAGTGCACAATGATTTCCACCATACAGCCTGAGATCTGACTGCTTTTATCGCAGCATATGTAACTAAAACTGTTATTATTGGTCACAAAATTACCTGGTTTTTATTACAGCATTGGACTCTGTGACCCCTCAGAATCCTTGACTGCCTCAGATATGCTCCATTTTTAGTAAGCGCTTTTTCTGTTTATGCCCCTTGACTTACTGTTAGTTTCATGAATTTATGTCCTCTGGGTTTCAGTCGTGGTGGGAAGGGGAGGGCAGAGGATTTAGGAGAGGAGACAGGAATCCCCAACCAGCTAAACCCTCCACAAGAGGTTAGGAGGAGCCCTATACGCCAGTCAGCAGGCCAACCAGAGTCCTGTGCCAGAATACATGTGAAAGTTCAAGATGTACAATGACCTAACGGGGGAATTCTGTGCTGCTGAGATTTCTAGGTCTCTTACGACTCTTTTTATCTGCATGTTCACCTCCACTCTCACCCTGTCCCCAAGCATTGCCTTCCTAAGGAGACTGGGTCACTTACTCTTTAACATTCTGAACTCTGCTGACTTTTGCTACACATTTCCCATCTTCCATGTTTGTGTGACCCGGAAGTTAGAGATACAGGCTTGATTAGATTCAGGGCTAACATTTTTGCCATGGATACCTCACAGGTGATCCTATGTCCTGCATGACATCACACCAGGAAATACATTCTGGCCATTTGCCCTGCCTTTAATGATGCTGATTAAACAGCAGATCGAGATGGTGACTGCTTGATTCTTAGCCGTAAAGTTGGGGGGAGTGACCTTTTGGCTCTCTTGGAATAATCTCCAGTTCCTCATTAATATTTTGCTTCCTAGTTTTAGCTTCCATAAATGTTTATTACTTGAACTGGTTATTTCATTAGATGTAAAATGGTGAATTTTTTAAATTTTATAATTTCTTCTACATTTACTAGCTGGAATACTTGTGTAAGAAAACTTTCCCTCATTAACTAGGGCTATGCTATAACATTTTAAAAATAGAGTTTTTACATGAGAAGCAGATCAAGACTTATTTTTCCCATTAATTACTAATTTTTGGAGGACGAGTCAATAGACTATCTCTAATTGTGACAAATTATGTTTGTTACTTTGGCTTTCTCTTTTGAGTTTCATTATAAATTCAGGCATATGTATTTAGTTATTGTGTCTCAATCGATTGCCATCATTTTTCTTGTTAATGGTAAAATTGTCCACCTTGATAGCCAGCATACCAAGACGATCTGGTCTTGGTTTGTCATTTGCCACTCAAACCTGGAACCGGATCTCGCCAAGAATCCCGGGTTCCTTTGGTCGGGAATGGTAGTCAGAGACCATAGTTCTGGTGTTAACATTCTCATTATCACTGGGTTGTCATTGTTACTGGGGCTTTTCTGTGGGTAGAACTGTGGTATTTTAATATTTTAAACTTTAACAAATGCATATTCACAATTGAAATATATTTGACTCTTTGGTACCCCAAATTCAAATTTCAAATATTCAAATAGTTTAAATTTAATCCAAAGTAACTTACTGGTATTTGTCAAATCATTATATCAGACACCTGAAACTAATACAACACTGTGTCTGGATTGTACTGGAATTTAAAAAATAAATAAATAAAAATTTTGAAAGTAACCTATTGGGGTTTTTTTAAGGGTTATATTTATATCTTCCTTCTCAGCGAACATGATGGTTCTTGACAACATTATTGACATAATTACAGCAGCAACATCCTTACTTATAAGTATGCTATCATAACTGTAAAATATCAGTATAATATAGTGTAATGACGTACAGTAGTATTATGACTAAGAGTCAGATACTGCGTGAAGGCGAGCATTTCTGTGTGTTTTTGCAAGACGAACTTCCAGGAAGGATATGGAGTGTCCCCTGTGTTCCAAGACACCCGACGGGCCTAAGTGTAGGCAACAGCCTCTCTCTTGAGGAAGGGGCAAGGTCCAGCCAGGGTCCGAGCAGCTTCGGGGACCCCTGTGTCCCTCACCCCGGCCGTGGGAGGAGAGGAGAAGAGGCCCGAGAGGAGGAGAGCGCGGCCCGCGGCCCAGGCCTTCTCTCCGCGCCGCCGGCCCAACCGCGGGGCGACCAGGGGGACGGCCCCAGCCGCAGGCACCAGGGACAGACGAAATGCGAGGCTCCCGGACTGTCCCCCGCGGCGCTGGGAGGTCGAAGCGCTCCGAAAGGAACAAACCGGGAAGAGGAACAGCGTCTTCTGCCTCCCAGCGCCTGCGGCCTTCGGAAGGGCTCGTGGGCAGCAAGGCCGCGGCGGACATTCCCGAGCGCGCCACGGGGCTCGTTGCTCTTACTTACCTCGGTCTCACCACGTTGCTGTCTGTGCACCTCATGGTCCCGGGAGAGACCGGGTGGTGGGGTCGGGGCTGTGGGCTTCAGCCAGGGGGTCGGGAGCGGTCCTGGCGCGGCCGCGGGGGCAGCTCGGAAGCCGGGGGCGGGCGGCGGGGGGAGGAGAGTGACCAGGGAAAGCGGGGAGAGGGCCGGCGTTCTCTCCCTTTGCGGCCCTGCAAACTAACGGCCTCGCTTCCTTCCCTTCTCACCTTTTCCGCTTCCGTTTTGCCCAAACGCCTCCTCCCCATGCAGGGAAGGAGAGGTAAGGTGCTCCGGCCCGGTTCCCTAGCTCCGACCTAGTCAGGCCGGGCTCCCCGGCTCTTGCTCCTGCCACCGCTCCCTGCCTGCCGCCCTCCTACTCATGGACACTGCTCCGTTCAATCCATCAACATGAATCACTGGGAGAAACCAGGACACCCTGTTTCATATTCTTCTAGCCCTTTCCTTAACCCCTTACATACACACAATATTTGCTTAAGGCAGTAGTGTCAGTCGCCAATGTTATCAGCATCCCAGAGCTTGCTAGAAACCCTCGGTCCTATACCCTGTGTTTAATTCGAATCTAATGTGGCCAAATAGTGGTGGGGCCCTAGAGACACTCGCAAATGAAGTTCAAGGCACTTCAAGGAAAAATGGTTTCGCCGTATGAGGAGTGGAGAAAATCAAGGCCCGCAGACCCTGTCTGGCGCCCATGCCTCGGACAGTGGAGTGCGAGTCAGCAACAGAAAGGAAGTAACTGCTGATACACACACACTGGGGGGACCCTCGGAAGCCCTGAAGGCGCTTGAGTGGAAGAAGCCCGACAGCAAAGGAGGGGATAGACAGAAATCAGATCAGTGCTCATGTGTGGGAGGGAGAGGGATTGATTGGGAAAGTATTTGGGGGGAATTTCTTGGTGGCGAAAATGTCTGTGACTTGATCATACAGGAATGTATGCCTCTGTCAAAATCTAATTATACATTCATGATCTGCGCTTTTCATTGTATGCAAAGTATATCTTAAAATTTCTGTCTCGAATATACCTACTTCGAGTGATGATAAATATTTTTACCAATTTTTTTTTGCCAACTTGAATCTTCTAAAGGTATGCAAAAGGCAAAAAAAAAAAAAAAAAACCTTTTCAAGATAGAAAATGAAACAAAAAAGATAGAAAATGATTTAACATCGTGCTGAAAGATGGCAGGCACTCAATAAAAATGTATTGACACCTAATAACTGTAAGGACCTATTTAGCCAGAGCGACTCCATCTTGGTTAAAAGCCATTTTGTTGTTTGTGCAGTAAAACTTAAACTGAGCCTGCCTCCCCCCCACCCCCAGAGAAACTTACTTAGAAGCAAGTCTGGGAAACCAGTAAAATATGGTCAGCTAGTTCCTGATAACAGAGCCCAGAATACAAGGACGAGTGAGGCCAGGTGGAGACATCCAATCAGTAAGAAACACACATACTTTTCCCCTAACCACCAAAGAATGTACACCCCGCCGTCTGGGCGCCAACCTTGAGCACCAGTTCTGACCGGAGTCATAGATTAGGTCACACAGCTACTATAGGGTAAATTGTAATTCAATTGGCCACCTGTACGTGGCCTAACATGACTATACAATGTTACAATCTCATTGGCTACCTACATGTGGCCAGGTTTTTGCTCTATAAAAATTAGTCTGTGAGGCTGGGAGGGGTTGCTCTCTTCGGAGACGGCCCTGGCCGATCAGTCTGACTTCTAATGCTTAGCAGAGAATAGAGCTTTGCATAACTTTCACCTTGTCTCAGTCTCGTTCCCCTAACCCATCAGTCTAACTTCTAATACTTATCATAAAATAAAGCTTTAAATAACTTTCACTTTGTCTCAGTCTCGCTTTGTTTAATAACGGACCTAACAATAACCGCCATGGCAAGAGCAGTTCATCGCATACGTTTGTTTACAAGATGCCTCCTTTCAGCCCAACATAATGGTCAATTCCAGCAGTATCTACAAGATTAAAATTTCCCAGCCCTATAAAAATATGTTTAGCAATTCTCCATTCCATCAATCCAGTTATGCAGCCTTTTCACGGGAGCACAATAAATAAAATCAATACCTTTTATTACTTCACCACCAGAAACGTACTACACCCAGATTCAAAGGCGTAAGACTGCTGCCCCCCTCAAGGAGTATGTTATGAGGGAAGCATACTGTTATGATTTGGTCCGAATAAGGAAAGTTACCTTTCAATCATAAGAAGTATTTCTTAGGTTGAAGAAGTATATAGAAGGGCTATCGGTCCCCTATGTCTGATCTCTAGCCAGATAAATACAGAGGGAAAAATCAGCTTTCTTCAAAAGAAATAAAATTTCCTATAAAATATATACTGGATGAGTTTTATGTTTCTATAATAAAAAGTACGCACCACCAAGTCTCAGGCAAATTGGACAAATGGCTCAGTAAGACTTATCTTTCTTAATTGTCCTGTGTTTCCAGTGGGAATGGGTCTCATAATGTGTATGTGACTGTTTTCCTTTATGATTTCACCCCCTTTGAGGACTATGTCCCCCCCAAAAAACAATCAAAGAACCAACCACAGAAAAATGCAAATAAAACTAAAGTTTCAGGCTAAAAGATAATTTACGCTTAGATTATGTATCCACAATGCTGAAGATACCAGTTTAAAAACATTCCTTACCAATGGGAACTCCTCTAAATATTTTCAATTGTTTTGTCCCTAGAAAATTCACTTATAGAAAAGAAATAAACAATAAAACATTATAGGACAGCTATTACTGGAGAAATATGATTTTCTTTTTCAATTTCTAAAGGATAAAAAAAAATTCTAAGGGTAAAAAGTAGAAATAATGAAAAAAGTAAGGACAATTCAAAAACTGGGAAAAGTTTTAAATCCCTCAACCACATATAAAAATTTTCACTTTGTTATAAAAGAATTAGAACTTTAACAATTCAAACTCTATATATTCCCGTGATTCTCCAAGAGTGATTCCCCCAACCAGCAGCACCCGCTTCATCTGGGGTCTTGTTTTAAATGCACATTCTGGGGGCACCTGGGTGGCTCATTCATTAAGCCTCTGCCTTCGGCTCAGGTCATGATCCCAGGGTCTTGGGATTGAGCCCCACGTCAGGCTCCCCACTCAGCAGGAAGCCTACTTCTCCCACTCCCCCTGCTATGTTCTCTCTCTGGATGTCTCTCTTTCTCTGACAAATAAATAAATAAATAAAATCCTTTAAAAATGAAAACTAAAAATAAAAAAATGAATGCGCATTCTGAGGCCCAACCCATGCCTACAGAGTCAGCAGCTTTGGGGGCAGAGCTCAACCATCTCTGTTTTCCCAAGCCCTCCAGGTGGAAAACCACTGATTTATTCCCAAAACATTTATGGAGTACCCATTGTGTGCTGGACTCTGAGAAAGGCATTGGAATTAACATGATCCATTGTTTCATCAGTCACAAAGAAAAAACATTGGCGAGGAAAATCATTTTCTTCATACAGGAAGATAGGAGATATCCTGGCTACAGCTGGGTCAGGCAGAACTGCCAAGAACACTGAGGAGTTTTTCTGAGGTTGGGGCAATCGTGCTGAGACCGAATTACCTGAAAGGCCTTTTCCAGACCTCTGGGATCACAAGCTCCTGGAATGGGGCTCAGGAAAGCTATATTTTTCCCATTTCCTTCCAGTAATTCTGGTGTTTACCAGCGTTCATAATGATGCTGCTGTCGGGGTGGTCTCGGGCTCTGAGCTCTCACCACCTCCCTTCTGGCAGCCTCTCCGGCTGTGGTCGGTGGATCGCCCACACCAAAGCACCTCCGGGAGGGGGAAATGTGAGCGCACTGACGCGTAGAACACAGACCCCCAGACTAAACCACTGGGGCAGAATCTTCGGGGACAGGGCTCAGGAATATGCCCCTCCTTTTTTTTTTTTTTTAAACAGATTTTCAAGTGATTTTTGAGCACACAACCATCTGAAGCTCACTGCCTTGTGGTCTCCCCAAGGAGAACTTTTCAGCTCTCCAGCAGTCTAGTCTCCAGCGGTCTCCTATCAGGAAATGTTCGCCTTCTTCTGTCTCTGGATGTGTGTGGCGGACAAAAATGGCCCCTCAGAAACGTCCACATGCTCATCCTCAGAACCTGTGAGTCTTACACGGCAGGAAGGACTTTACAGATACAGTGAAGATGCTCGAGATGGGTGATTCTCCTGGATTATCTGGTTGAGCTCAGTTCATCCCAGAGCTCCTCTCAAGGGGGAGGCTGAGGGATCGGAAAAGAGATGTGACAGAAGAGAGGATCAGAGTCGGAGTGAACTTTTACAGGCGCTACACTGCTGGCCTTGAAACTGGAGGAAGGGGCCATAAGCCACGAGATGCAGATGGTCTTCAGGAGTTGCAAAAGGCAAGGACACAGATTTTTCCCCCAGAGCCTCCTGAAGGAATGTGGCCCTGCCCACACTGTGATTTGGGTCCAGCAGAAACCCATCTCAGGGGGCGCCTGGGTGGCTCAGTGGGTTAAGCCTCTGCCTTCAGCTCGGGTCATGATCCCAGGGTCCTGGAATCAAGCCCCACATCGGGCTCTCTGCTCAGCAGGGAGCCTGCTTCCTCCTCTCTCTGCCTACTTGTGATCTATCTCTCTGTCAAATAAATAAATGAAATCTTTAAAAAAAAAAAAAAAAAAAAGAAACCCATCTCAGGATTCTGACCCTGTTTGGGGTTATTTGTTATAATGGTGATAGGAAACTCATACGATATGCAGAAGATCTAGAAGGGACGATAATATAGAGACAAACGGCACACTATTACTGAAGAGAAGCCTGCCTCATTCGGAGATTCTGACACATAAGAGATGGCACATTTAGTCTTCCCTTGGAATTTACTTTTATCAAATAATTTCTTTGACTAGAGGTCTTAATTAGACTTAGGGTTACAGTGATCGTAACAAACTATTTCAGAACCTTAAAAAAAAACACTCGGTTGCTTGACACTTGGCACTTAATGTTCGTGCCTCATATCCAAATATTCCTCTCTTCCTCACGTCTACACACCCTATTTTTATTATCAGGAATAGTCACTGTTTCCAATGTCTAACTACTCATCTGTCAGACACTACTCAATTCAGATTTTATTATGTTAAACCACAGTTTTCTGCTGAGACCTACATGACCAGGAACTTAGATTACCTACCTATATACTCTTTTTGTTCCTTTTTGAAATAAACTGCAAAGCACTACTACTTTCTAACACACAGCCTTAACCCAACTGCTTAATGTCAGAGAATCTCTAAAATAATGTCTTTTAGGGGGATTTTTTTTCTGTTATATGCCCCCAATAGTGGCTCTAATCTGTTCAGAAACTCTGATACATGACCTGATGTATTTACTCATTTTCAACCTTGATTTGATTGCTGTATGTACAGAAAGATACTTTACTTTGGATTGTAGTACCTACCAACAAGTATCATAAATCTCTTAAGCAAATGTTTTTGTAACACTGTAAGAAAGAGTTATTCGATTCACATTTACTTCTCCCAGGCTCTGTGATGTAAGAATTCTTTAAATATTTACTGCTGCATATAAAGGAAATTTATAAGTTCTTTCTGCCTTTACTTGCTGGTAGGAATCTAGCCTCCAAACAGTTTCTTTTCAGTTGTTGTTTTTTTCAGGTAACTGTGAAGGGTAAGACCTGAAGGAGGGACCCTTACTCCAAACCATATCTGACTATTTTAGCTTATTTTGTCAAAAGACCCTAAGGATCCACTGATTGTATCATAGAGTCGAGTCTCCTCCAGAACACACACCAGATTTTATTTACGGTACCACGTATTAATTAAAATTAGTCCACAGAAAAAATTAAATGAAGGTGAATTATAAGATTTACTTCATCAGTGTCAAAGAAATTAAAATATAAAAATGTATGTCAAATGGGTTACTTAAAAGCAAATGAGTTACATACATGACCATAAATTTAACTACTTTCCAACTGGCGGGGGAAAAGCTCTAAATTTAGTTAAATTAATGCACTCATACAAACATATCAAAGGCATGAAATTTTAACCTGATTTTTATTTTACTTTAACATGACAGATTATTTTCAAAATGTATATGTCTTTGTTGCTATTGTCTTCATAAGATATGGTGGCTGAAAAAAATTCACCTATTTTAGAAAAAGTGAAAGTTGGTATTTTCCACCCTTATACCCCCATGTTTTTGTTAGCATAAATGGGGCCATATTTTACCCATAAATACCATACTTTAACTGCATGTTTGTTGTTGTTGGAGAGTTTTCCACATAAATACATTAAGATTTCCACGGTAAAATCACAGCTCTGGGCCATTTCAGTGTTTGGATATAGTCTAATGTATTTAACCAATCCCCTATTGATAGACATTTAAATTAATTTCAATTATTCATTATTATAAGCAACTTTGCACGAAACAACCTTCTAGCACATATTCAATTATTTTGTTAGAGTCAGTTCCTAGGAGTAGAATTGCCAGGTAAGAGAATACAAACACTTGAAGCTTTGATATCCGATACTAGATGTCTCCAAAAAGGTTAAGCTGAATTTCACTCTATGGTATAAAAGTGCTGTTTTCCTCTGTGTTCACCTGCAGGTTTAAAAAAAAAAATTATTGAAATAAATAATCATAAAATTTACTTGTTTTAAGTACACAATTCATTATTTTTTTACCAAATTAACATAATTGTTTAGCCATCTACCACAACCCAGCTTTAGATTTCCAGCACTCCCCCAAGACCCATCATGCCAATTTGTAACCATTCCTCCCGCCCAACCCAGTACCAAGCAACCACTAATCTACTTTTTGCCTCAATAGATGTGTCTTTTTTCCCATTTGCCATATAAATGGAATCATACCATATGTGGCTTTTGTGTCTGGCTTCTTTCACTTAGTGCAACATTTTGAAGTTCATCCATTTTGTCGCATGTATCCATACTCCATTCCTTTTTGTTGCCAAGCAGCATTTTTGATAATTACCCACCCACCAAAAAGCAAAACCAAAAACAAACAACAACAAAAACAAGAAAACAACTTCCATTCAGAAAAGGGAAGATTCTGGACCCAGGAGTCACTAGTCTACAGCAGCTGTGCTGGGCAAGAGCTCACTTGAGGGTGGAGAAGTGCTTCCCCTTGACCTTGATTCTGCTTTCTGTAAGAAGCCTGTGTCCATTTTCCTCCGTGGTGGCTGGTTTTGCCTCTGGGGGGGTTTTCCGGGTCCGCTTCCACCTTGGTCATATTTAGGGTGGGAAAGGAGACTTTCTGCAGGGGACCAGTTTTTTCAGCTTATTTGTTGCTCACGCAGGCTTGGGGGGCCAAGGCTGATTTTAAGGCTTAAGCATGCAGAGACATTTTTAGCCCAGGCTTATGATTTCTTTGGCAATATGTTTTTACTTAGTAGACTTCTAATTCATTTGCTTCCACTCAGTTCCACACACCAGGAACCCCACCCAAAGTTCTTTCCTAAATATAATTATTAATCCTGATTCCTTTCCTTGCTTCCTTGCCTTCATGCCTCTCTCACATACTTACACAACTTAATGCCAGCAACCTTGAGATCTTATGGGAGCCCAAAGAAAGAAGACTGTGCCTCTATTCTGGTCTTGGTTGCTGGGCCATCACTTAAAGGCATTTTCAATCATAGTTCCTATTGTTTGGGGTCTAGAAACGGTTAGCCTTCCAACTTGTTGATGTTCCAAATTTCTTCCCTCCAAATTTCTTTTTATTTCTACTTGAAAAGCATGTAGCTACTAACAGACTGATTTTTTTCTTCTAACATCCTCTTAGTAGAAACTAGTAACAACCAACACACTACAAAATTCTGTTTTCCATTCTCTTCCCCTAAAACTGTAGGTGCAGAGAGTGCGTGACATACCCTTGAGCTACTGCCAGCGACAGGTTTGACACATATTTTATCACTGTGTTACAGGGGTCTGCATTGTCCCGTCCTCTGACACAGATCTCACCACCCAATGCCAATTCTACATATTTTAGGGTTTTCGTAGAGAGCTGCACCTTGTGCCTCCAATTTATTAAGGAGTTAGTTGTACCTTGTACCTCCAATGCCAACATTCCCATTAGTTAAGATTATGCTAACACTAAAATGAACACACCCCCAAATATTAGTCACTTAACATAATAGAATTTTATTTCTCACATATAATATCCATTAGAGACAGTGGAAATCAAGGGTATTCTGTTCCACAATCCTTCAGAAAGAGCCTGACAGATGCTCTGCTCTCTCAACTGCCTTTCAAGCTCACCTTGCAGTGACATACAGCCAGCAGATGAGGGAAGAGAGGTTTGAGCATCGTGTGAGAGGTGATTATGGGCCACACCGGGAATGTACATCATTCCGTCGGTTCTGCCCACATTCCTGTGGAAAGAATTGTTTCTTGAGATCACACCTAACTGCAAGGGAGACTGCGAAATATATTCTATCTTTGTGCCCAGGAGGAAAATCAAACAAGTCTGGCAAACAGCTAGCCAGTGTCTGCCCTCGCATCACATAAAACATTTAGCCTTGGACTCAAGAATTTCAGTGTTAAATGATCTTCAGTAAAAAAATATTCCAAAATACAAAATGTTTATTCTGAAGTCACTTAACACCCAAAAATAAATATACAAACAAATGGAACATTAAAGGTACAGCCCATTTATGTAATGGAATATTACATAGCAACTAAAAATGTTTTTATTAAAAATTTTAGTTAGGGGCACCTGGGTGGCTCAGTGGGTTAAAGCCTCTGCCTTCAGCTCAGATCATGATCCCAGGGTCCTGGGATCGAGCCCCGAATCGGGCTCTCTGCTCAGCAGGGAGCCTGCTTCCTCCTCTCTCTCTCTCTCTCTGCCTGCCTCTCTGCCTACTTGTAATTTCTGCCTGTCAAATAAATAAATAAAATCTTTAAAAATAAATAAATAAATAAATAAATAAATAAATAAAAATTTTAGTTATATAGGAAAATCTTTCTGATATGATATTAAGAAAAAATAGAACATTTGTATACATGATATGATATGTATATGTTTTTTAAAGAGACCAGTAATATTACTGGAAGGAAATGTACAAAAATCATAACACCCATAATCTGTATGATAAGATTATAGATTTGTCACTTTTTTCTTTTTATGAGTACTCATATCCAAATTACCCTTTATAATCAGAAATAAAATACACATTTTTCTATAATGTAATAAATTCATAGCCATATCTAGGTTTTCTAATACTCTAAACACCTTAAATATCACTATATTTAATGAATTAAGGAAAGTAGCATATTAATAAGGTAACATATCCTTATTCTTTTTAATATAAGAAATTAATATCATTATTTAATTACATATTCCAGAAAAATACCTTGAAATGAATAAGGTGAAGAGGGTTAAATTTCTTCAGAGATCACCTACTGTAGGAATGCAATTTTTAAAAAAGACTTTTTACTTATTTATTTGTCAGAGAGAGTGAGAGGGAGCACACAAGCACGGGAAGCTTCAGGCAGAGGGACAAGCAGACTCCCACGGAGCAAAGAGCCCAACATGGGGCTTGAACCCAGGACCCTGGGATCATGACCTAAGCCGAAGGCAGATGCTCAATGACTGAGCCACCAGGTGTCCCAGGAATGCAATTTTTAACTTCCACTTCCACTTCCACTGCCTTCTGTTTTTTGTTTTTTAAATTTGTTGCAAAATGTCCACATCCATTTCCAAAAAGAATATCTTCCCTCTCTCTCTGTCCATTCCTGCAAAATATACCCATAAAAGCACATTTAACTGAGGATTGCCAGATGGTGTCTATCACTCATCAAGGTTTTCAGCAGAAGCTTATTTTGAGTATGTCCACCTGCATCTGTGTTGGAGGTAGACAGACAAAAAAAGGTACCTAAGTCACTAGGTGTATTGCCACACTGTTGGGTTCTTAGAGTATAGAATGGTCGGTGGCCTCATTTCATGAACAGTTTCTGTCAACATCTGGCAAATTTCAGATTCTCCATAATCAGATGTTTCCAAATCTCAGAGATCCGCCTGAAATGAAGCTCTTATTCTCACCTGTGTGTCCTATACATAGTACCGTATCTATCGATTATCATCAAGTTAAGGGCTGTTATTAAGTGTTATTTTTATGTTAGAATGATTAATGCCCAGCTCTCTCAGCCATTGTGGAGCTAAGACTATTAGTTTGAAATTTTGGTTAATTAACCTTAATGACTCACTATCTCTCTTCCCAGCCGAATGTGCTCCCATGGGAACTTGTCAACATATGCACAAGATCTTGTGAAAAGAAATCAGGAGGTGGTGTAAAACATGGTGCATTCATGCTTTCTTAATAGAAAAATAGTTTGTACTTAACTTTTTTTTACTTAGAACTGAATTCATAGCATTCTGTCTCCACACTCCCACTCTGGTGTTTATATGGATTATTTTCTATTTTAAGTTGTATTTGTCATTTTTTTCTATTTCAGAAAGAGGAAGGCAAAACTGTAAAATCCAGATATCTTATTAATACCTTTATGATTATTCCCATGTATGAATATATTTTATCTGTTTTCTGACAATGGTAAATGTACGCACAGTGGGTAACTGTGATTGGTGAAAGTCTTACAGAGAGGTACTAACACAATTCTGGAATCTAATCTTCAATATTTTTGCCAGGGATTATGCAGAAACTTATAATTATGTTTTACTTTGGATTCACCCCATCTTTACTTTATCTCATATTAAAGCGTAATCAAAATCAGCCTGTTTCCATTCGGTCGCAAATCCCTTTCTTAAAGCACCTATTCAAAAGTCTCCCCAATTTTCATTTTCTCTGTCTTTCCTATTATATTAAATCCTGATATCTGAAAATTGAACCATATAGTAGCATTACCATGTTCTTTTAAAAATACAGATCGTATCTATTCTTCCTGTATTTTTACATTATAACTGTGTGTTTTTTTTTAAATCCTTGGCTGGTCACAATTAGATTTCTAGTACGCCATTGTATTAGAGTAAATACCATTATTACGGTGGAAATAATTTACCCCGCACAGTGTACTGTTCAAATAGTCTGCTGAGATGGCTCTGATAGCAGATGTCATTCCCATCCTTTAATTATAATTTTAAATCACTCCTGGTTTACCATTACTTCAGTAGATTAATTATTTTTATTCTAAAATTCAGAAATCATCTGGGTTTAATAATGTTTACTAACAAGAATTATAATATCCCATTGCTTTTTTTCCCCCCTCCCTCTAGAACAGTGGGAGTAGCTTTATTTTTCTCAAACTGTCTGACCCATAGAATGCAAGACATCCCTGTGGAGCAACAACCCAGGTTTATCGCTAGTCACTGGACACATGCATGGGATTAGCGGTTACCCGCATTCCATCCAGTTAGTGGTCACCCCGTTAGGAGTCGCACGGTCACATGCAGGGAGCCTCCTTTGTCTAGAGCTTGTTTGCACACACACTGGGCAACGAGGCCATGATCCTTACACCACAAACGGGACTTGAAGCATGTGTTTAACAAACAAATCTGGGTGAGGATGAGAGTGTGGACCCGTGAGGGCAGGGGCGGTGCGGATCAGGCTTCTCATTAAATCCCCACAATGCCCTGGTCCTCGCAGCTGCGCTTTAAACAGACACTGACCCGGTGAACGTGCGCGTGAGTGGCCCTCCCTGGTTCCAGGGTTCAGTTTTCGTCCCTCTTGCTGTGCATGGAGACAGCTTTAGTTAAGGTTTAATTCAATCCCACCAAGTCAGCGAGAGCGAGTGAGGAAGGGGGAGGACGGACTCCAGCTCCTGCTCTGATCCTCCTCTGTGATTGGGCCAAGTTATTTTCTCTCTCACAGCTGTAATCGTTTTATCTATACATTGGGGAAAATAAGGTCTAAATCCCAGATTTGTTATGAAAATCAAGTGAAGCGATATTTGTAAAGTGCTACTACCTGATCCGATTTGGACATTCATGATCATTAGGTTTGGGGAGTAAATCCTGGTAGCCACATATGCCAGTCAGCAATGGCCACATTGTAACCACAGTACCTCAGTGGCACCAACAGTAAACACTCGTGTCTTCCCGTGGGTCCATTGCCATGGCTCTGCCGTTGGCCGGCCAACTCTTGCTCGGCGGGTTGGGTCCAAGTCTGGTCCCTGTTTCTCAGATTCCTTGTCCCAGAGCACCACCTAAAGCATGTTCTTCTCGTGGTCTTGGCCAAGATGACTGAGGGCAAGCCTCTTGCCCAAGCAGATTTTAAGCCCCTGCTTCTGTCATGAACATTAACATCACATTGTTCCAGGATTTTTTTCTCTATTGGTGCCCACCGTTCTTGGTCACACCGCTTCAAAGAATGAAGAGGTAGCCTAGACAGAGTGGTGGGAAGCAAAGCAAGATTTATTGAGCGATAGCAAAGTGACAGAGCAAAGCTTCCAGGGAGGGAGGGAACCTGAGAAGGTTGCTAGTGCACTTTCTAGGGCTGGGGGTTTTCAGGGGCTTGCTGGCCAGCGGCTTCAGTCTGATTGACCTTCCCTGTAGTTGTCATCTGACCAGGTGTCACCCAGTGGGTTTTTGTCACCTATCTATCACATGGGAAAGGATGGAGGGCTCCTTCCGGGGAGGTGTAAAATCCTTGTAAGGGTGGTTTCCTCTGGGGTGGGGAGGGCTTGTCCCTGCCTGCCTGCCTCCAGCATCCTTTATCAACGCTGGCTAACGCGTGTCCTTTGACCATCCCAAGGTCAAAGCATGGGGAAGTATATTCCTTACATGAGGGTGGGGGAGGTGAGAGTTAATGTTTTCGAACAAAAATCAGTCTAACCCATCTTCAGTAACTCCAGCTGGGTGAGGGCCATCTTTTCTCCCACATCCTTGCCAGCAGGTAGGACGATGCAAGGTACGTCTGTCTCCGATGGAGTAACGCGGGCAAATGGGCACAAAAGCCCCCAAAGCAACTGTTCTGGAAGCTTGACAAGGTCCCAGGTCTCTACCCTTTCGGTACTCTGATGGCTCCTTGAATGAAAAGTTTATTTACAGGCGCGGGATTTATCTGACTTTTCAATAGGAGTCAACTGACCAAACTCTTCGGAATCTGAGCGCACTGGCTCGGTCAGGAAGTCCACGGTGCCGTGCTGAAGGCTGCGGCGACGGGGATACAAGCTTCTCTCCCGTGCGTGCAAGACCAGGAGTGCCCGCACGACATTTCAGTGAATTCCCATGTCTTTATCCTTACTAATTTGATCAATGCATAGATCATTTCTCATAACAGAAACATGTTTCTAGTAGTATCACCATGAAAAAAATCTTTGGTGTTGATTAAAAATTAAGAAGAAAACTAGCTGAAAGCTTAAGGAGCTCCTCTGAGAGTGGAGATTTCTGACTCGCGTCTCTCCGACGTTGGGTGACTATTCCCGTAGCGTGTTCCTCATCAGGTCCTTCCAACAGTAACTAGCCCTCTCTCGCACGTGCTCTGAAAGTGCTACTGCGCACGGAAACGAAATCATTGTCTATGCGAAGTGCCTTAAAGTGAGTTACCAACAGCACAGCACCAGCAGATGTCCGAAAGAATGTTGATGAGGTACTTTATCCTCCAGTTTACATTCAAATTCCAAGTCCCTGTTAGACGGTGGCTCTGGGATTTAACAACAACAACCAAAAAAGCACATATAAAATAATCATTTGTCGTTTGGTCTAAGTGTTGCCAAAACTTCATGTTAATCTTTTTTTTTTTTTGCACTGAATTCATTCTTTCTGCATCATAAAACCAAGGACAATAACATTGGGCTAATAATAAATGAAAATAGCAATTTTTTAGAAGACTTAATTTTTTAAAATTTTATTTTGGTGGTTTTTTTTTTTAAGATTTCATTTATTTACTTCGTAGAAAGAGAGAGACAGCGAGAGAAGGAACACAAGCGGGGGAATTGGAGAGAGGGAGAGAGAGAAGCAGGCTTCCAGCGGAGCAGGGACCCCAATGCGGGGCTTGATCCCAGGACCCCAGGGTCATGACCAAGCCAAAAGCAGACACTTAATGACTGAGCCATCCAGGCACCCCTGAAAATAGCAATTTAGAAATCATATCTCAATTCACGACTCCCAGACTTTATTCAGCTTTCATTTAAGAATAAAACATTCAAGGGTGCCTGGGTGGCTCAGTTGGTTAAGCGGCTGCCATCGGCTCAGGTCATGAACCCAGCTTCCTGGGATCGAGTCCAGCATGGGGATCCTTGCTCGGCGAGGAGCCTGCTTCTCCCTCTGCCTGCTGCTCCCCCTGCTTGTGTTCTCTCTCTCTCTCTCTGGCAAATAAATAAATAATAAAATCTTAAAAAAAAAAAAAAGAATAAGACATTCAAAATAGCATGAGAATTCTTTTTCTTCAGTCTTGTGACCAAACTGGAGACGAGGACAAGTGAACCCATCATAGCGACTGTTCTCCAGGTGGTCAGGTCGCTTCCCCTACAAGAGCTTCCCCGAACGTCCCTGCCATCCCAAACCTCTGACATGTAGAACTGTCCTTGATTATCAATTTATTTTAAGATGAAGCAGGGGATGGCAGCTGTCTTTGAGTCTTTGAAGGGTTGTCAGGCCAAAGAGGGAGGAGAGTTATTTCCTGTATTCCAGAGGACAGATCCAGAACCCATCAAATCTAGAAGGAGGTAGTTGGACCCAATATGAGAGAAAGCCGTGGAACAGCGACAGCAGTGTGAGCTGTAAATCCTGCCTTAGGCCACGGGGGGCCCACGTGACCACTGTCTGCCATATGGTTGAGAGGACACAGTTAGGTGACCTCTGAGGGAGTTCTGCTGCTGAGATCCTCTGAGTCCATGATTATAAGAAAAGAATCAAGGTTTCTCACTAGGTCAGTATCCTGCCTTTCCCCTGTTTCCTTTTCCTTATCTGCCTTCCCCTCCTCATCTCATCAGAGAACGATTTCTGGGTAACAGCCTCTTGCATTGTTCCGTTTCAGACCTAAGACTTGGGATGCTCTGGGATGCTCGATGGCTCTACGTTAAGAGGCGTCTCCATTCCAAATGATTACACACATTTCTTTAGAAAGATAATTCCAGTAAGAAGCCTCAGCACGTTTCCTGTTCCTTCCTAGTTTTTAATTCCTTCACCAAAAATAGGGAGAAAATAAAATATAGCTCAAAGTTATAAGGAAGTAGCTTATTTCCTTTTTTCCCTTTTTTTCTTCTTCATTTACATTCCCTCCTAAAACCGACACATTTCTCTCATTTAGGAAAGCCATTGTCTTTTGTGTATGCAAAATTTACTCTCGGAAACATAAAATGTTTTAGAGATTTTTACGCTTAATATACACTTATAATACTTCTATGCTCTCTCCTCAATAAATTCCTTCTGTTGGTCACACTTACAGACACCCCCGGGTGTACAAATCCAGTGGCGACTTTATGATATACAGAAACAACAATGTTGTGAAGTGACTAGAACTGTGCCTTTTTATAATTTCTAAACTGGTAACTCCTTCAAATCACATGGACTTATTGAAATTTTGAAAGCTACTATTTTTCTAGTAATGATTATTACTTGAATCATCAAGAACACTCTCCATTTATAGAAGAAAATATCTAATACCAATCATTCACTTGTCCTCCGGTTTTGAAGCATTTCTTATAAACCCCAGAAAGGCTACCTCCTCTCGTGTGTGCATGTTGGGGGGGAGAATGTGTGTGTAGTATGTACACATATGGAAGACCTTGCTAAAGTGAAAGAATCCCTGAAATGGGCGCACCACTCTGTTTGTGAATGCAAGTAGATTAATGTGTATATGTGTGTGTGTGCATGTCTGTGCATGTGATGTATGTGTACACACACATATTCATAGAAGTAGAACATATACATATATATTACATATGTATATAGTATATATTATGTATGTGTATATTATATATTACATACGTATACACACACACCCAACAGTGAGCCTGCTGTGTGCATAGCACTCCACTATGAGTACATTTTTAATTCTGTGAACTTCTCTCGGAGAATCCAAACTCTCTAATCAGAGAAATCATTGAATTCCATATTTTATGCAATGATTATACAACACCTATTTTCAGACAGACCATCGTCAACAGATTATGACTGAAAAACATCACCTAGCCCATCTTCTTACCCAGTCTGTCGGTACTCTTTCTGTGTTTGGATCCCTGGAGAGTGTATTGTCAATAGTCCTTGCAAGGCCTTGGGCTCAGAAGCCAAGAGATTCTGTTGCAAGTTATCCAAGCTAATGTGTTCATTCATGAGACCAAAAAAAAGCTTGAGGGGTTCCTGGATGGCTCAGTCGTTATTAAGTGTCTGCCTTTGGCTCAGGTCATGATCCCAGGGTCCCTCGATAGAGCCCTGCATGGGGCTCCCTGCTAGGTGGGGTGCCTGCTTCTCCCTCCCCCATTCCCCCTGCTTGTGTTCCCTCTCTCGCTGTGTCTTTCTCTGTCAAATTTAAAAAAAAAAAAAAAAAAAAAGCTTGAGACTTTTGGTAAATAGACGTTTTAGTTTATAGCTTCTGTCAGTTAGAACTGAATGAGTCTACTTCAACTTCCCCATTTCCTCCTTAACAAGTGATGGGCTAGGATGAAAATTAGTCTTAAGCGAAATTCTGCCAAATTCTAAAACTTTTATTAGCAAATAGGCACAAAAATAGTCAACCTTAGCTGATAAGTTTGGGCAAATTCTACTCTTTGTTTTCAGACACACCCATAGACACTTTGCATGAAAGGTTTACTCCAAGGCCAATGCCATGCTGTTCTAATGGTGAGAATGGCAACATTCACCTCTCACATAATATTGATTAGGCAATAGTGCTCTGTGAAGTGGGAGACCCAGGATAAGTGAGCTCAACACTTGAGGGCTTCTCCAAAGGAATTTTTGGGTAGCTGGGCTTGCCAGATTCCCATAAATGTTCATGCAAGAGTGGTTGGACTCAAGGGTCAAATGTATGTTACACATTACCCATTTCAGCAGTAAAAAATTATTTCTCGTGTTTCTTACGCTAATTATGCACAAATCCTCATGTGCAGATTTTCACAGCAATAATTGAAGAGCTTGGTAGTCATGACTAGAGAATGGGTTACTTCAAATGCTAACTAACTACTGCTAGGCTATAAATGAAAACTTAATTTCATTTATATGTCATACTACTTATCCTGAAGTAATTTTAAAGTAAAGTTTCGCAAAGATGATGTAATAATCTAATGTCCAATTCTGGAATGCTGTAGTCTTTTATCTACTTTCACGACAGCTAATTGAATAACATTGGAATCTCAAGACTACATCAATATGAGGCAAAATGCTGAGGTCAAGTGTCCGCTTTCCCCATCCCCTACTTTAAACTCAGTGTCCGAAACTCAAGGAAAAAACAGCATCTCTTCTGATGTTTCCTCCCAAGGTATTTGCCACCACAATCTTCCCATCTGTCCAGACTGGGTACTTGGAATTTGGCCTCACTAGCATCTTCTCAATAAAACAAACGAGTGTATTCAGGTGGTCACTGTGGTATGTTGAATGGTGACTTCCAAGAAGTTATGTCCACGTCCTAATCCCCAAACATGTGAACGTGGCCTTATTTGAGAAACAGGTCTTTGCAAAATATAGTGAATTAAAGGAACTTGAGATGAGTCCATCCTCGATTATCTGTGTAGTCCCTAAATTCAACTAAATTCAACTGACCTTATAAGAGAGAGGCAGAGAGAGATGTGACAAGGAAGATTGGGAAGAAGGAGAAGGCCATGTGAAGACGGGACAGAGATTGGAGGAACATAGCCACAAGTCTAAGAATTCCTAGAGTCACCAGAAGCTGAGCGGCTGGGAAGGATTCTTGCTTAAAGCCTTTGGAGGGAATTCAGTCTTGCCAACAGCTTGATTTCAGACTTCGGTCTCCATCTCTGTGAGAGACTACATTTCTGTAGTTCTAAGCCATGAAGCAGCAGCCCAGGAAACCAATACAGTCACCAAATCCTCTTCAGACTATTTTTTTTTAATATCCTCGAGTCTATCCATTTACCTCCATTGCACGCCACTGACATAATTCAGACTGTCAATAATTTCAAAAAATTTCAATTGACAGGAAAAGGAGTCTATAGGTAGTAGCAAAGACAAACTTGTAGTCTTGAGTTTTCAGAGGGCCTCGTCTTACAAACCCTATGCTGTGTACCCATTATCTGCCCAAATTGAGAACTTGGAAATGGGGAAAATGCCACCATACCTGATTGTCATAATCAACTAACTTCCCTAACATACGTGGCAGTCAGTTAAGCTGCGCCCCAGAAACACACCTCGTCTGACTCTACCTGAGTTTGAGAAACTCCACAGAGTTCTCATCTGTCCACTGAAGAAGGAAACAGTTTGCTTCCTTTTTTTCACATATGTCTGATATTGCTTCAGTGTGCTGGAAAACACAGACCTCTCGTGAATCTAAACATTTCTCCTTTCACCTTGGACTGAGGAAAAGCTACTGCAGCAAAGGGACTCCGGTGCTCCTCAGTATTAACCGGATTAGGGCGTGAGCTGACTGATTGGAAGGACACTTCAGCAAAAGCTTCCGGGCAGGGAGAGCAATGAGTCCAACCGTAATATTGATAAATGGCTGTTCAGTACCCGGAGAGCTGTTTTCTGAATTCTTTGGAGCTCTAAAGCCTGAAGAAAAAAAAAAAAAAAAGATCTCTCCACTAAGGTGATGCCCATGGGCAGATGTTCTAGCAACTGTACCTCTCTACTGCGTCTAGAAAACCCAGTCTCCTGGGGCTAATTATGTTACTGATTTCCAAGAACCATTTGGCTTCAGGCAAGCTACCTGCCTGCTCCAAGAGGGAAACCTGTTCTAGGTTGAACATAGTAGTATGTTTTCCCACTGGTTTAATGCAATTTCCATAGTTTTATGAATAATGTAGGTGTTTAACCAGTACCATTTCAACCGGTTAATAATTACTGATTATAGGCAATGGTGCCAAGAACGAATTCTTGAAACCATGGAGACCATGCTTTAGGACACTTCTGCAGGATCTCTCCCGTTGACAGCTGTTTACTCACTTTTAGATTCCATTCCCTCATCTCTCCCTTCTCAACATCTACAGCCAGACACTGTAATAAATAAGACTAAAAACATCACAGCATATCCAATTTGGAGGGAGGCGGTGAGAAAATCTGGGGGAACTTTCCACTGAAGCCTCTTCTGTTGATGCCGATCACAGTTTTGCATCACCTGAGAACAGAAATCACAGGGAATGCTTCTGTCATAACACATGCAAGAAAGAACGAACTGCATTTTAAAGAGACAGTTTTTATTGTACTTATCTTGGGTTGGAGATAGAAATAAGCCATCAAGGAGCATGCATAGGTGCGTAAACACAGACATTTTGGCAAAATAAAATTGTACCATCACAAAAGTATGACCATAACGTAACGAGATTTGTTTCTTTGTCAGACTTGTGGAAATCATTTGTCGTCCTGTACATGTGTGTGTGTTATAATTGCGTTTCAAATGCAGCAGCCCTGAAGGAGCCAAGCTCACGAGTATGATGGAGTCCCTTCTCCACTCAGCACTCACCCCGTCGGCTCTGACTCTCGTGAGTGCACCAAAGGCTCGAGCTCTGTGATGACAGCAAACAGGGAGACAAAGGCGGTGGATAAACCCCGCGAGTAGCACATAGAGTCACTCTAA
Source organism: Mellivora capensis (assembly GCA_004024625.1). Lineage (NCBI taxonomy): Eukaryota > Metazoa > Chordata > Mammalia > Carnivora > Mustelidae > Mellivora > Mellivora capensis. The sequence continues at coordinate 625 of PISX010003816.1, read as the reverse complement.
GTGGGCTACTGTCACCCTCCACCCTGGTGGTCCAGTTTTGGTCATTCTCGAAAGGTCCAACTGTCAAGAGGAAAAGAAAAGTCCAAAAGATCTCACACCTCACACGGCTGCCACTCGAACGTCTGATATTCCTTAAATTATTATTTCAGACCAGGCATTCGAGAATCTCCAATCCCTACAGCCACTCAAGAATGGGCAGACTGTGATCATCATCACCATCTTACGGATAAGGAAACAGGCTTGTAAAGGTTAAATGAGCTGCCTAAAGGTTCACAAGGGACAATAGATGAGCACATGTTAGAACTTCTGTCTAATTGCCAATCTCTGTCTCGTTACCAAGCCCCGTGGCTCAAAGGCAGAGCCCTTTACGCGCAAATAGTGTTAAAAGGTAAATGTATTCATCCTTTCGGATGGAGGCACAATACTCCATAGTGTATATGAACCACATCTTCCTTATCCATTCGTCCATTGAAGGCCATCTTGGTTCTTTCCACAGTTTGGCGACCGTGGCCATTGCTGCTATAAACATTGGGGTACAGATGGCCCTTCTTTTCACCACATCTGTATCTTTGGGGTAAATACCCAGTAGCACAATTGCAGGGTCATAGGGAAGCTCTATTTTTAA
>PISX010003815.1:0-131044 GCA_004024625.1 Mellivora capensis | reverse complement strand
CACAGCACTAACCATAGCACATACCCTCCCCAATGTCCATTACCCCACCCACCTTTCCCGACCCCCGACCCCCAGCAACCCTCAGTTTGTTTTGTGAGATTAAGAGTCACTTATGGTTTGTCTCCCTCCCAATCCCATCTTGTTTCTTTTCTTCTTTTTCTGCCCCCCTAGTCCCCCATGTTGCCTCTCCACTTCCTCACATCAGGGAGATCATATGATAGTTGTCTTTCTCTGATTGACTTATTTCACTAAGCATGATACCCTCTAGTTCCATCCACGTCGTTGCGAATGGCAAGATTTCATTTCTTTTGATGGCTGCATAGTATTCCATCGTGTATATATACCACATCTTCTTTATCCATTCATCTGTTGATGGAAACTCATTTTTTTTTAAGATTTTACTTATTTATTTGACAGATGGAGATCACAAGTAGGCAGAGAGGCAGGCAGAGAGAGAGGGGGAAGCAGGCTCCCTGCTGAGAAGGGAGCCCGATGTGGGGCTCAATCCCAGGACCCTGAGATCATGACCTGAGCTGAAGGCAGAGGCTTTAACCCACTGATCCACCCAGGCGCCCCGAGAAACTCATTTTAAGCAAAGAAGATGTTAAGGAGCAGGACATATTTAGGAAATGGTATGCGGTGCCCAGAAAATGATGTACAGAAATTCAGCTGATGTAGGCTGGGGTTCTCAGACTCTGAATCCTGCAAGGAACTTCTTTTTGCATATAAATCTCAACTTCTCCTAGACATAAAGAAAGCAAAAAGTAAGTTTGTGATCCGTTTTTACAGTGAGGGAAGGGGAGACATTAGCCCAGGTGCACTTCTCTGTTGTCCCTGTTGTTCCCTGAAAATCCTGGCTCTTTCTGTGTGCTCCCGGGGTCAAGACTTTCACCTCTTCAGGGCCACTAGGGAGACACCACATTTCCGCTGAAGCTGAACATCTGGGTAAAAAGGACTGGGACCACGACTGCATCTCGCTCCTCCTCCCCAACCTCGCAAAAAACAAAAAACAAAAAACAAAAAACCCTGACAAAGAACGAAGGTTGAATGAGTGTTTGTCTAATTCCCTGAGAATGTCCAGGTGGCTGGGGAGGGGGGTGGCGCTGGAGGGGTAGGGGGAGACTCACTCAGGTTACTCTTTATCATTCTGAAATTTCTCTGGCTCTAATCAAATTTCGGTCCCTTTTGTTAGTCTTTTCAGATATAAAAAATAATTTATCTATATCCCCTGCATGAAATCATTGCCTGTACTTGAAAGCAAGAATTAAACCACCCATGTGCCTTTTCTTCGAAGAAAACAAATCTGATTCCTTGTTTTCTTATAAAAATCCATTGTCTCTCCCCCAACCTCTCTCTCTCTCTCTTTCTCTCTCTCTCTCTCAGAACCAATGTATGGGTTAGAACAGGAGAGGAGGAATCATAGAGCCAAGATAGTTTCTCCCAAGATAGGTGGGTGATCCTGGCATAGCAAGAAAAGTCCTTTCTGTACAGGGATTATCTGCATGGTCCAATAAAGTTCAAGTCCTACCCAGGAAATAAATGCCCGTTTTTGCACATAGTGTGAAGACTGGAGATGTGTGCACAGGGTCAGGGAAGCCTGCTACCACCCCCACCACCTGTGGATCTGTAGCCTGGAGTCAGCCCTGTGGTCGGAACGTGGACAGGTGAGTCTAAACACAGGCGCACACAAAGCGCAAGCCCAAGGCCAGCATTGGACATTGCTAGCCCAGAGTCATGAATAATCCTTTATGATACAGGAATGAGATACCAAAATCAGCACATTGGTACTGTTGAGGCAGCTCAATCTCATATGAAAGAAATACCGTGTTAGCCAGCAGAAGTAATTGGATTGCCAGGCAGCTTTCCTAGAAAAAGGAAAGGGACATCTGGTTGACTCCATGTGTAGGGTAGAGGGTCAGAGATAGCTTCCAGTGGGAGAAACAAGGACAAAACCCACTCAGGTCCCATCTGGGATCAGAACATCCCACCTGGACAGCACTGCTGGTTCTGCCTGGTCCCAAACACCAGAGAGGCACTTAGAAAATTTTAGGAAAGTCACCCTAAAATGTGTTTGTGTATGTCTTGTGGGGTCAGGTGGGAGAGGTGGTACAGAGGTGTGGGGAGTGTGCAGGGGCTCCTTTTACCTGAGCCTAAGAAAAGTGATGTCTTGAATTCAGGTTGGACTGACTTTAAATCACTCGTCCTGACCACTATAAAATACTGGGAATCGTACAAAACTCCTTTTTTATAATAACAAAGCTAACATGTTAAGCTTTAGCTAATAGAGATGCAGAAGTGGGTAGACCAGCTGCATGACCCCCTTCCTCCTTGTCCTGTCAAATGTTCTATGTCAAATATTCTATTCCTATCTCTTGTCAACCTTGCCTTCTCACTAGTTCCTACCTCCTTCATCCTTCTGCCCTTCTTCCTTCACTTTGCTGTGTGTGCAACAGTCCCATAACTTGGAAGCTAGGCACAAGGCACCATCACTTTCTGGTTGCACTGGGTTGGAATGAAGAGTCATAGGGCTGTATTTGTTGAGCAAGCCAGAGTCAGGCAGAGACTAACTGTAGGGCAGGGCAGGACCTAAAAGAACAAATCAAAGATTAGGGTGATTTATGCATCCATTTCCAACCCTAGGCAGTAAGCTACTTCTAAGGAGGGATCACGCCTTCTATTCTATCTTCTGTATCCCTTCGTGCTTTGAACAATGCCCGTCACCATGTGTGTGCTAAATAAATGAAAGGATAAAAAGATGAAGGACTGAGAGGCCTTGCCTTTGCCTGTTGAGATTGGCTCAGAATTTTGGCCAGGCTTAAGTCTGTAGTTAGAACCATCAGCAGGTCTGGCCAGAAGGAGTAGAGAAAGTCACAAAAGGAGATGGATCTGAGATTAAATGCCCCCTTTTCCCACGCCCTGGAAGAATTTCCATGTGGTTCCATTCCCTCAATAGTTGTGATCCAGTATTGTCCTCACCCCACCACCCCAACCTCACAATAACAGTGCTGCCCAGGGGCAACCCTGCCCCCCACCAGAGACACAGAAATCCCTAGGATTCCCTTTGTACCTCATGACTACCACATGAGCCACTTCTGAATTGTGAAATATCCAATGGGTCACACTTAAGTTTTGAATAGTTCCCAAGCAACCCTCCGACTAGCAACTGTAAATTCATGTCCCACGCTGAACTACTCCTAGGATCTATCAGTTGCTGTTTGCACTCACCCAAGCACCTTGTTTCAAATCATTAACTGCTCCCTTGGAATGCTTACCTTTGCAAAATACCGCATGCTCATTTGAGCATAAAGAGCCTCCTGATAGGAATATCAAAATTACCTTTGAATACTAGAAAATTTATGGGTATGTTCATACCCTTCACTATGCTCTAAGTGACAGCTTGGCATGCAATTAACAAAACAAAACAAAACCTAGCCTCTGGTCTGTTCAAAAGTGTATCGAATAGTCATGTCCTACAGATGGGAACTCTGGGTGCCTCTCAGCAGAGTGGTCATGTGGAAGGGGGATCACCGGAGCGGGGACCAAAGGCATATGAAGACAGCTGCTGCCAGCTGTGTTGGGAAAAGAACACTTAAAACTCAGAGCTGGGATTGTGCTAGGGAGGGATCAGACCCTCTATCTAGGTGAGGGGGCTGGCTAATGCCTCACTCCCTGAAGGTAGCTTCTCCTGATTTTAGGACTCCTGCTGTTGCTATTCCCTGTCCCAAACCTGCCCCACCTCAATGGTACCAGGGTACCAGGACAAAACTGGCCATGGAGTATTCCCCCACAGTACGGATCTGGCCAAAAATCAGCATTACCTTTATATCAAAATTCCAAATGGAATTTTAACACTCATAGCACCTGCCATGTCGCTCAAGGATTCCTTTAACATGTAGAAACTTTGATATGCCATCTCTCTCACCTCAAGATGGTAAGACTCCTTTGAAATAACATTAAAAATAACAGCTAATATTAATCATGCCATTAATAAGTGTCAGAAAGTAAAGTAAGTTGAAACTATGTTAAGAAACTACACGAGGGGCATCTGGCTGGCTCATTCAGGAACCATGTGACTCTCAATCTCAGGGTTGTGAGTTTGAGCCCCACACTGGGCGTAGAGATTACTTGAAAATAAAATCTTAGAGAGAAAGGAAGGAAGGAAGGAAGGAAGGAAGGAAGGAAGGAAGGAAGGAAGGAAAACTACACTAATTTTTTTTTTTTTTAGAGAGAGAGAGCAAGTGCAAGTGGGCTGGGGCAGGGGGCAGAGGGAGAGGGAAAGAGAGAATTTTAAGCAAACCCCTCACTCAAGGCAGAGCTGTCACAGGGCTTGATCTCAAGACCCCAAGATCATGACCTGAAATCAAGAGTGAGACACTTAACCAACTTGAGCCACCCAGGCACCCCTATCTACACTAAATATTTCTGTAACTATAACCATATATGCCTAGTTCCGTTGTGGGCATTATATACACGTTATCACTCATTCAATCTTCACAATTAATCTGTAAATTTAAAAAAAAATCATTCATTTACCATTAGGTATGACGTTATTTGCAAGTTTTTTATAGACATTCTTTGTTAGGTCAGGAAGTTCTCTTCTATTCCTAGTTTAAGTGTTTTTATTATGGAGAGGTACCGAATTTGTCAAATGCTTTTCTGTATCTATTGGCATAATCATGTGGTTTTGTCCTTTGTTCCATTAATATTGTATGAAATTAATTGATTTTCAGATACTAAACCAACCGTACATTCCTGGGATAAATCCCACTTGGTCGTGGTTTATTTTCCTTTTTATATGCTACTACGTTTGGTTTTCTGGTATTTGGTTGAAAATTGGTGGGGTTTTTTTGTTGTTGTTCTTGTTTTTGCCTCTTCTATGTGGCCTGTGTATCTTTCCCTGTGTGAGGTGCGGTCATCATCACAGTAGTAAGAATCCAAGGGCTGAGACTGAAGCTAGATTAAGCAGCCAGCCAGGTTGACAATTGTCTGGAGTGCCCCCTGTAAGAGGTATTGGAATAAGTGCAAAACACAACGGCTAACTCTGATTTCTACAGACCACTTCTTACATCAGGGGTTCTCAAATTGTAATGTGCAAAAGAGTCATCTCCAGTGCTTATTAAAATGCAGAGTCTTGGGCCCAACCCTCAGTTTCTGATTCAGTAGGTCAGAAGTAAGTCTCAAGATTTGTGTTTCTAACAAATTCACAAGTGATTCTGATGCTGATGGTTCATGGATCATACTTTTAGTAGAACTCTCTTATATGACTGGCTAATTGTAAATTGCTCAATCTCCCTCTGAAATATACAGGAACTTCCAAAGGAAGTAAGCAATACCTCCCATGCCTCGAAACGGTAGTCCCACCAGCAAGGAGCACAGCCACTATCCTGAAATCTTCATTTCTAAATACCATTCTCTGACACAAGGAAGAAAAGACCCTTGAGAAATATCTAACTCTAGGGCTGGGTCAGAAAAAATACAAGATGAGCTTGGAGCAACTTTATAATGCAGAGAAAATAAGGAAGTAAAAAAACAAAAGGATGGGAACATATCAAAAGAATGCAAAATATAGGGGTGCCTGCTCAGCTCAGTAGGTTAAGCCTCTGCCTTGGCTCGGGTCAGGATCTCAGGGTCCTGGGATTGAGCCCTGCATCAGGCTCTCTGATGCGTGGGGAGCCTGCTTCCCCCTCTCTCTCTGCCTGCCTCTATGCCTACTTGTGATCTCTCTGTCTGTCAAATAAATAAATAAATAAAATTTATTTTATAAAAATAAATAAATAAATAAATAAATTTTTTAAAAGAATGCAAAACATATATAAATAAGTAAATAAACAAATATGGAGGAGAAATTAACTTCCTTACAGAAGAATCTAAATAATATATTTACATATTTTCCCTTCCAGGAGGTGAAACTTAATTTATCAACTTCCAAAGAAGTGGGTTAAAAGTAATTTTAGGGTAGAGGAATCTGACAGATACAACCTTGACCAAGTGATCTAGGTCAACATCACCAGTGGTGAGTCATGTCTGTAGCAGGTACCCCAATAAGATGCCATGAGATATTCCATATTCCCTGTGATACTCCGTGTTCCCTTCAAGTCCTCTAATCCCAGTTTGATCATGAGAAAATATCAGACAAACTCAAACTGAAGACACAAACTGGGAAAGAAAAAAAAACCACTCACACATTATATCGCTGCTGAAGGACTTGCTTCCGGAATATATAAAGAACTTTCAAAACTCAGTAAGAAGAAAACAATCTGGATAGTGAAAGAAAGCATATTAGTGGTTACCTAGGAACAGGAGGGTGGGAGTAGTGGAGAGAGGCAGAAGGGGCGATTCCTAAGGTGAGCAGGAAAGATGATGGATATATTCACTCCCTTGCTTGTAGTGATGTAGTGATCACAGTTACATGCAAAGGTCAACATTTATCAGATGGTACATTTTCAATATGTGCAGCCTGAATAAATCTTTTCCTAATTTTTCTGAGGACATGGGGTGAGGGATGTTGTCTCACTGGGTTGAGCCAATCCACCATATCCCATCTCCTACAATAACACGATGCTAGGAAAGTAAGGCAGCTGCTGTTTATTGTGTAGTTACTATGTTCCTGGAACCTTCACATGGTAAGCTTAGCTAATCCTCAGAGCGATCCCGAGAGGAATATAGTAATACTGCTGCTTTCCAAGTTATAGAACGATGAGCCTCCAGCAGTTAAGTAACATGGCTTACTATACAGCTAGTCAGTAATGATGAAGGGATTGAAAAGCAATTTATTCAAAACCCAGGGGCAGGAGGGAGAATTGGTGTGACTATATTATCATAAATTACCTCCCTCTCTGTCGAATAATCTGATGCCATATAGCTATGAGTGACACAAAAAACTCAAATTATAACAAAATATTGTTTATTTAATAAGTAGCAATGCTTTGTATTGAAAATACAGAGGACCCTTTTCCCCCCGTAGGATCCAAATTGCATTTTTATTGAAAATCTGTTTTCTTTATTTCCACCCCCATTAAATTAATATGGAATATATATTAAAGCAAATTGGACCTTCCTGGGACAGCCACATAATTCCCTCTGGATCAGCACTGATTCAAATTGTGGTTTGGAATAAAGGGGGGCAAAGTTAACCACTGTGGGGGCTTTCATTGCCTGTGGTAGCCTTGTTCTAGCTGAGGCTCCTGCCTGCCTGGTTTTTTGCAGGCTCCCCTCTAGATTCTCCAGGATGATGTCCACTCTGTTGGGATAGCCATTACTACCGGAATCACTGATGCCACTATCGCCTAAACCACACCTGGGACTGTGGCACCAAGGGACATGGCACTGGACCCTGGTCCAGCACTGAGCTTCACACCTCCCACATGACAGACTCCTCTCATCGTGTCTTCTCTAGTGGTCACAATCTCAGCTGGTCTCCCAGCCTCCAGCCTGAGTGATCTTTCTAAAATGTAAATCTGCTCATTTCCCCACTTCCAGCCCTTTAATGATGCTCCGTCGTCACCCGCGGAGTAAAGTTTTGCTTCTACACAAGCATCTTCTTGATGTGCCTTTGCCTATCATTGTGGCTTTATCTCCTGTCAATCTCCCCACCCCACACAACCTCTGGTTAGCCATGCCAACCACCCACCATTCCAAGAACAAGCCTCATCATATCAGGCCCCCCTCCTCTTCCTCTGCCAGGAAGGCCCTTTCTCTCTCTCTCTCTCTCTCTCTCTCTCTCAGCAAGCTCCTTCCTCAACCCTCAGGTTGAACATGTAACTCACAGGTCACCTTCTCCAAAGCGACCCCCTGACTCATGAGGAGTTTCCTTTCCTATGCTCATCAAGCAGTCTGTTCCCATCTGCATATAGCCCCAAGCAGAGCTCTGTTTCCATATCTGGCTCTTCCCATAGACTGAACTCCTCAAGATGGAAACTGTTGGGTCCATCGTGGTGTGGCCAGGGTGCAGGCTCTCTTTTTGTCTTAAGGATCCAGAGTCCACACGTGCTGTGTTTACCCCAAGGCGACCTGGGTGCCCATTCAATAGCTCTAGACCTCTGATCCCTCCAGAAGCACAGCAGACTGCGTGGGAGTGATGAAGAGTGACTCACGGGGCACGCCCCACTACAAACAACCAAAAACTTCCTCAGATGTCTTCCCATGAAATCCTTTCCTTGGCTAAGCTGCACCCAGGGGCTTTCCTCTCTTCTCCTTCCCCAAAGAGTACCTGTTGCGTTGGCTCTTTTCTCCCGTTTTTATGTACATGTATATGAATGTTGCTATTTATAAGAATTGACTTTTTTTAAATTTTTTAATATTTTATTTTTATTTATTTATTTGACAGAAAGTGATCACAAGTGGGCAGAGAGACAAGTAGAGAGGTGGGGCAGCGGGGAAGCAGGTTCCCCGCTGAGCAGAGAGCCTGATGTGGGGCTTGATCCCAGGACCCTGAGATCATGACCTGAGCTGAAGAAAGAGGCTTAACCCACTGAGCCACCCAGGCACCCCAAAAGAATTGACTTTTAAAATGCCAACAGAATATAAGATTGCAAAATAAAATTAAAGTGCCATATCTCTTTTATACCTAATTTTCCCTTTCCAGAAATGACTAGTATGAACTCTATTTTGAGTTTTTCTGGTGTTTACCAACTAATGTTCACTTCTAATACTTAGACCTTTATTTCATGATTCATCCGAGACAGTATCTGTTGACCCCCTCAGTAGGAAATATGGTGAAATTAGCACACATACACCACTTTCCACTTACTTTTTCTGTTCCCTTTTTCCTTTTTTGGTGATCTTTGTGAAAGCCTTAGTTTGAGTTCTTCTGATGATTATCATTTATTTATGTCAAGAGAGTCATAATATTTGTATATGGTATAACAATTATAATTGAGTTTGCTTGGCCTATAGGTTGATTTTTTAAAATGGAAAACCAATCAATGGAATTCAAATAGTGTGGCCATGTAGCTCTTATTTGCTATAGAGTCATGTGGCTGGGTTATTAGGCAGGGAAATGGAACAGACAGTGGTCTGTTACTAACCTGTGAATACCTCTGGCCCTGGGAACGCTTTTGGTTGTACATCTCTCTCTCTCTCTCTCTCTCTTTTAAGATTTATTTATTTATTTGAAAGAGAGAGAGAACATGAGCAGGAGGGGCAGAGAGAGAAGGAGAGAGAATCTCAAGCTGACTCCATGCTGACCGCAGAGCCCAATGTGGGGCTCAATCTCATAACCCTCAGATCAGGACCGGAGCTGAAATCAAGAGTCGGATGCTTAACCCACTGAGCCACCCAGGCGTCCCTTGACTAGACATCTCAGTCACCTTTCAAAGTGACAGTAACTTGTCTGTTCAAGTTTCCTTCTTCCTTTCAGATCATGTGCCAGGAAGCCATCCTCTCCCTCTAAATCCTTGGATGAATTACCACACGGTGGAATCTCCCTTTTTTTTTCTCCTTTTACTTATTGAGGCTTCTGAAGGGTTTAGCTATTTCAGGGAACCAGCTTTACATTTATTTATGCTTTTAAATAAATGTTACATTTAATTAAATTGTAACAAATCAATACATCAAATTTTAATTAACTCATTGAATTAAATTTAGATTTTGTTTTCCTAAATCTCCTCTTCCTCATTTCCTTTGGTTTTTTATTTCACTACTTCCTTAAGACAAGTCCTTAGTTGTCTTTTTAGTCTCTCTCTGCAACTGCAAGAGCATGACAGGCTATAAATTTTCCTCTGAGGACAGCCTTTGCTGGGTCATTGGTTTTCTTTGATCGGTAGCAATAAAAATGTCCCTTTTGATTTTCTCATTGAGCCAGAAACTGTGTAGATGCATACTTCTTCATTCTTATATAGAGTGGGGTTTTTTCACCTTTTAATAGTTTATTTTTCAAGATACTAGCTTATGATAAAAAAAATTTTGCCTGCTTATATATCAGTTATACCAAGACTTAAAAAAGAATAGAAATTTTTCCTGTAAAATTGCTTCTTAAAAAATATTATCTTTAAAAAATATTTTTTGGGTGACAAGTGACATCTGTTTGCTGAAACGAAATACAGTCCTCTGCGAATAAGGTAGAAAACAGCTTTTATTGTTCCTAGTACTGGGCTTAATAACTAGAAGTGACAATCTTAGGGCTCAGTCAGGCTGGCAACACAGATGGAGCAAATTCTCTGCTCAGAGGAAGTGACGGCAGCTCTATCCATGTTGGCTGTTAGTCAAGGACATTGGAATTATCCTTGACTCCTCTCTTTCTCTTACATTTTGATTAGGCAATCCTATCAGTTCCACCTTTAAAATATATCGAGAATCAGGGCACCTGGGTGGCTCAGTCAGTGAGCATCTGCCTTCGGCTCACGTCATGATTCTGGGGTCCTGGATCGAGCCCTGAATCTGGTCCCATGCTCAGCCGGGAGGCTTTTTCTCCCTCTGCCTTTGCCTTCTTCTTCCTCCACCTGCCTCTTCCCCTGCTTGTATGCACATGCAAGCACACATGTTCTCCTTCTCTCTGTCAAATAAGTAAAATCTTTAAAAATATATATGTGTATATATACATTGTACATATATTGTATATATACATTGTACATATATACATGTGCATATATACAATGTATATATACACACATGTCTATATGTATATATGTGTGTATACACATATATGTATATATGTACTTATACATATATATGTATATGTGTGTACATATATATACACACACATATATATGTGTGTATATATATACATACACATATTGTATATACATAGATATCCAAAATTAGACCACACGCCATCACCTCCACAGCAACCAGCCTCGTCCAAGCTCCAACACCTCTCCTTGGCACATCAGGAGACTCTAAATGGGGCTCCCTACTGCCACTCTCGCCCCCTACTGTTTGTTTTTGGCACAGCAACAACTTGAACCTGTGGAAGGGCAGCCTGTGCTCCTCTGCTCAGAACCATCCAGGAATTTCCTGGCCACTCCATGGAGGAACCCTCTAGCTAGAGTCGTTGGCATCCTCCGGACCAGCTGTAACAGCAGGGCAGCTTCCGAACAAATGGGAAGCCAACAGGGTGGGAAGGAAGAGGGCCCTCAGCAAGGTGTCAGAGCCGAGAGACCGCACAGGGAGCACCCTTTGAGAGCTCCTGAAATAACCAAGGGACACTTTGAGGAAAGCTGTTTATTACCGATCCAGCTGCTCGGGTCAATGCCATCATGATTTGAGTACTAAAATGAAGTGTGACCTTCCTGGTTGGTTGCAGGCTTGTAAGACACAAATCACTTAGGTCACAGCAAGTTTTGCAAAATGGTCTTGCCGAAATTTGTCTTCAGGAATGAATGATTTGCTTTCAGTGTTTCAGGGTGAGCTTTCCTTTGTTAGTTGTTTCTTTGAGAGGAGAAAACAATAAAATGACATTTTCCTTTTAGCCAGAAGCATTTCTGACGGCGCTTACAACAGTGCCATCAGACTCATACAAATACGTGGGTCTCTCTTAGCTGCGCACTTTGTAAATCAGCCAGTGACGGAGCCTTTGTTCTAGCTGACCACATGAAATGGGGGGAGGCTTTCTTTTCCTCTCTGCTGGAGGGGGGGCGGCTACTCTCTATTTTCATTGGAAGAGCCGATCACCCGATATGGCGTGCCCCAAGATGAACACAAGAGGCCTTTATCTGGGTTACCTGATCGCGGTCCCCTACACCTTCCATTACTTGATTAGCTACAAGAGACAAGAAGGGCTTTCCGAGGAAGGCTCAGCTACAGCAACACTCCCAGGAGTCAAGAGCCTCCTTAGCCAAGGGCACTGCCTTCTCTATTGTGCTAAAGACCTATGTCATTTTTTACCTAAGGAAGCTCATCATGTGGGTATATGTGTGTGTGTGTGTGTGAGAGAGAGAGAGAGAGAGAGAGAGAGAGAAAGAGAGAGAGAGAGAGAGAGAGAGAGAGAGAAACATTCCTGGGATCTATATAGATTGTCCTCTCCTTTTATACCTCTAAAATATTCCAGAAAGGAACTTCTCTACAATGTGTCTTGGGCGGTTTCCTGTCCCCATTTCCCTGTGCAAACACAGGGTGATTTCTGTGAATAAACAAAAATCTTCTAAGAAAGCAGAGCCTCACAGGCCCAGGAACCCCAGCCAAGTGTCGGCAGCCAGCCTCATGTCAGCAGGGAAGGCAACCGCACATCTCTTGAGCATTCCCTGTGAACTAGACACTTTGCCACTTTACTTACCTTGAGCTTTACTACTTCTTGTCTCTTTTGTAGGATTACACACTGAGACTCAGAGAGGTTATGGAAAATGGCGCAGCCCCCTCCTTAGTGCAAGTTCCCACCTGTCACTGGCCTGGATTCGGACAATGGCTCTCCAAATGATCTCTCAACACTGAAATCTTTCCACCAGCAGCTAGTAAGAAGTTTTCAAAGTACATATGTGATCAGGTAACACATATACTCTTTACCCCCACACTCACTCCTAAGAAACCCTTCCTGGTCATCTGACACTCTTTGCACAAAGACCAGATGCCCTGTGGTCCCTGATCTGCCCATTCTCTCTCCTCCTCCCCTCCCCTCCTCTTGCCCTCCTCTCCCTCCATCCTCTGGGCTCTAGACCAGCAGGACTGCTCTAGGCTTCTCCCTGGCACAGGACTTCTCCCCGGGGAGCCAAGGCAGGCCCAGCTTCTAGGCACCAGCCGGGTCTCAGTTCACACCTGTTCCCTCTTAAGCTCACAACTCACCCTTCACCTTCCCTTCCCCTACCCCCAGCAAGCCTGGACTTGCTCCCCAGCATTGTCCCCTGCCCTTGGAGTCCCGAGTATGCTGCCTTCAGAGCACTTGGCACTACCATTTCAAATGGGCATTTTTATCTTATAAGCATTTGATTATCTCCTGACATCCTCACAGGACTGGCATGGACTAGGTCTTTTGTTCTTTTCATGAGTTGTATTTTGAATACCTAACACAGTACCAGGCCCACGACGGGCAATCCGGATTGGCTGTGTGAGTCGGACTGAATAATGAATACGGCAGCACCTGCGTGGATGCAAAGCCAGGATTTCCAAGGCATGTGTGCTCATTCCATTGCCTCACACCTTCCCTCCAACCAATGGCCTCCTAACTTTAAAAATACCGGTTAAACTTCCTCCATGGTCCTCCCTGGCACAGGACCGATAACAGAGAATCACTCCTGTCTCTTCCAGCTGCTTGAAATACTGCTACTGATGCCAAAATGGCCCACTCCCATGTTTTCCCTTACTAGAAACTTCCCAGGTCAGCTCTGGATAAGGGATGCCCATTTTCTTGCTCCTACTCTGTTTTCCGGACTGTCTCCCTGTCATCATGCATCACTTCCCTTCAGTCCCGGTCCTCATAAACTGAGAATATTCCCTTCTTCGCTCTCCTGCTCCCAGGACTCAGGCCCATCCCACAGCGGCTCTCCCCCTGGGGGGGGCGGGGTAGGGGGTTAGGGAGCAGGAAGGGCGGGCCATCACAGAGTCCAGGTGGGTGAGCACCTGGGAGCTGGAAAATTAAAGGGAGGTCAGCAAGCAATACCACACTCAGAGCACCAATTTCACACTATGTTTAAGAAATTATGTGACAGACTGAAAAAAAAAATTCATGCCATCTTCGGGAACCCGAAGATCCCGTCTTCGGGTTCTAATGGTTTCCTTCAAAGCATCAAAAGCTTTAAGCCACTGGCACATGAGCACATTGCATTCAGCCTAATCAACCCTACTTGGTACCTGCTGTGGCCCAGACGCTGTGAGGGGCCAGAGCACACAGGGCAGGATGGGCTGCAGGCCCCAGCTGTGGCCCAGGGGTAGAGAGTTCATTCTTCTGGGAACAGAAGCCACTCGAGGATGGAAGGAGCCATCTGTTGAGTATCGGGCTCGGGTGGGGAGAGATCCCGGAAAACAGACAGAATGCAACACGCCGGCTGGGATTTAGGGATAAGGAGAAGAAGTTCGTCTGACGGGGGCAGGAGAAGGTAACCCCGGCCCAGGGGGGAGCGTGCACGGTGTGGGCACTGGAAGCCAAACGTGTTTGTACAGAGCTGGAGCACTGGGCGTGTGTTACAAACAGTGGGACTGTATAATTTATTGCCCAGAGTGAGACACTTTTGAGAGTCAAGTGGCATGGCGGGACGACATACACAGGCTACCTTGTTCGAGGGCAGAAGGCTGCGACCGACGCCAGCCGGGAGTGCGGTGGGACAGGGACGGAAGCATGGAAACCCACCCAGGACCCAAGATTTGATCCCCAGGGTCCTGAAGTGTCATGGAAGGTTTTGAAGCCCAGAAGGACGACCAGCAGCGTAGCTGTAATGAGGATTCGAGGGTGCAGAAAAGGACTGGACGGTAAGCTTCATAAGAGTGGCAATCACAGCCTTTTATTTGGAACTGACCTACGCTATGGTTAGCGTGATGTCTGGCATAGAAAGGAGCTTGATTAAAATCCCAAATGCAAGGTTTTCCCTGAGCCTTGTCTTTAAAATTACAGTGCCCTCGCCCACACATGATGGGCAGCAGCCTTTCCCTTCCCACTGCGGGCTTATGGCTCCTGACCCGCTCCATGTGTGTCGGGGCCCTCCCCCGAGAGTGTGCCCTCCACCAGGGCCGCACTGACCTGGCTTGTTCGCTGCTGTCTCTGCAGCCCTGAAGGCAAGGAAGATGCTCAACCTCAGGTCCGGTGCTCGAGAAAAAGAAGACAAGGTCATCTGGAGTCTGCTGGCCGTGTGGGCATGAGGATCCGGAATGGGCGGTGAGGCAGAGACGCAGACAGAGGCCACTCACCGTGAGACGTGTCTGTCCTGGTGGGGTGAAGGACTCCCCAGATCTCCTGGTGGTAAATCATACCAGCTCCCCTGCCCTCCGCTCGCCCAGCCAAGGTCACCATCATTTCCCACATGGCCGGCCTCCCAACAGCCCACCGCTGGCCGGCAAACCTTTGATGGAAGGATGGCGTCTGCCACTCGCACAAGGAGAAGGGAATACAAGTCTAAAAGGTTAGTTTTCAAGCACTTTTTTTAGTACCTGACTTAGGCTCCTCTTTCCTGCAATGAATAGTCCTGCCCAGGGTCTCCGTCCCCTCCCAGCGCCGCTTCCCAGCCTGTAGGCCTCACTTCCAGCAGGCGGGGCTTCCTCTCACAGTTTGCATTTCCTGTACATGTTTCTTGTTCTTCCTGAGCCTTACCGCTGTCCCCAAATACCTTGGAGAACTGGGGCCTTGGTATCCTTCCTCAGATAAATTCAGCCTGTAGCCAAGCCTCTTCTAGAACCCCAGGTGACTAAGCATGTGAGGGCCCTCCAGTCTGCTCAGACCTCCCCTGGGCCACATCTCAGGTCCAGGCCTTCCTCGAGGTTCCTTCTGGGAAACCTAGGGACTGTCCTTCGTGTCAAGAGAACCCCTGGCGACATGTCCAGGCCTGCATGGAACAGACTCAGCTTCTCTGTCACAACCACATTCCATGCTGTGCTGGCCCTGGGTAGGGTGGGGATGGAGAACTGGGCCGCGGTGGGGGGAGGGGGTCGTGATTAGAGTCCAGTGCTCCAGGTCCTGCCATCTGGAAAGAGCCCCTGGTAGGGACGGTCTAGAGGCTGGGGACTTGGGGGGCAACAGTGAGCAGACCTACTGTGGAGGATACACGGCTCACGATGGAATTTGGAGGCAGGTTGGTGTCCAACAGTGAGCTTGCAGCGAGGAGATGGCTGTGGACCCTGGGTTGGAATGCGAGAGTCTGGGTGCAGATGCTGCAGAGGGAGGAAAAACGAAGAAACAGTGGAATCACACAGCCCCCTGCCCATTTCCGCGGGTAAGGCTGCTGGGGAAGCAGTATCCACAGTCAGAGGCCCCGAGTGCGCTGGAGAAGGTGCATGAGCAGGACACGAGGATGAAGGGGTCATTCGGGGCCCAGGCCCAGGGGCTGGGGTCCCCTACCACTCTCATTCCACTCTCAGGAAAGCACAAGGCTCAGTTTCTGTTTAGGACTGGCTCTTCTCTACAGTTGCCCAGATATTTTCCTGGATTCAGCCTTCCTTTGGGATTGATTCTGGTAACTAGTTCGTAGCTCATTCATTCATTCATTCACAGGCTCCCTTGAATTGGTCCTGAGGTACAGCTGTGGACAAAACGCAGTCCCTGCCTTCAGAAAGCTCCCCGTCCTCTAAGGGGAGGCATGCCCAGAGGGCCACGGGAGCACACAGGCAGGTGCCATCTTAGTTTTGGTCCCCCAGAGAGAGTGGTGAGTCTGATATGTTCCTGATGTTTCAAGTAACACCCTCAGGAGGAACCGGTAAGAGAGCAAAGAAGCAGGACAGGGGAAGAGACCAACAAGCTTGGGTTGAGATCTGTAGCACAAGTTTTGCTTCTAGAAGCTTCCATCCAACCCCACAGGGGAACTCTGAAGTGTAGCCCAGGCCTCAGTCTTGTCCCAGTAGAGGGGGAAGAACCTGGACTTTGAGACTCCTATGGAGCCAGTCGTAGGCTAAGGAGGACTGTGAGGGCAGGAACAGCCATCCCCAGACATTCTATACACGCAGGTGCTAGTGGACTCAGGGCAAGTTCTTCTAGAGAACAGTCATAGGTGCAGGCTGCAGAAAGCCAGACATTCCAAACGGGAAAACAAGGAAGCCAGGAAGCCAGGGAGGGACACAGAAAAATAGTAAAGGGGATCTGGATGGAGCTCAGTGTCTGACCTAGGCACCCAACCCAACATCATGGGTCAACATAAGCTTCTGGAGGAGGTCACGCCACACCCTGGGAGGTGGAAGGGAGTCACAAACCCAAGAATGTGTGACAAGCTTGAGGTGGGGAGTTGGCAGGGGAGGGCGGTCAGGGCAGAGAACAAATGCCCTCTAATAACCGTATTCAAAGGGGACCCCTCCCCTTCCTTGGGTGGGTCCCGTTCCCAGAGCTAAGCAATTTGTCATTACCAGGATAACAACACCAGGATACCCACATCTTTTCCTAAAAAACAAAACAGAAAAGAACCCATACTATTACCCAGTTTCCTTTGAAAAAGAGTGTTGTTGAGAACACTGCTCCCGACTTAGAGGGGAGCTGTCAGTAACACCAACCTCCATCGTAAACGAAACTTGTCCTAAAGCCACACAGCCTGCTTCTGAGCTTCACTCAGGAGCACCTGCTCTCACCTGTCGCCTCTCCTGAAGCCAGCCACCCTGAGATCCAAGACAGGCTCCCAAGATAGAGGAAGAGCCTACCTTCCATTTGTGTCTCAAACCAAATTCTCTTCTGGAAGATGGGAGAGGCACCTGGCCAGGGGAGGAGATGAAAACCTCCTCAACACAGCTGTTAGAAACATTCTCAGAGGGAAGACAAGTTAGCCATAAAAGGCTTTGGTCATCCTCCAACTCCCCTTTTAATTTTAGCAGAAATCTGCCTTTCCGTGGCCTTAGATTCCAGAATATCTCTATCCTGATGACTACAGCACAGACTGGTTTTGGCTCTGGAACATGAATCTTTTTTTTGTCTCTGCTTCAAACAGGGACCCATAGTTAGGCTTGGGTTTTTTTGCTTTTTGTTTTTTAACCTATAGAAAATGCCCAACTAACACTAAAACATAAGAGCTGAAAGTCAGACCAGTGTGTTTTACATGTGGGGAAACTGAGGCACAGAGAGAGGAAAGTGATCACTGGGGAGTGACAGGGACAGGTCTGGAACATGGGTGTTGGGTCACCTGCCTCCCATGCAAGCCTGCTTCTCTGGACTTCTGACTCTCAGAACCTGTACTTCACTTTGGCCCAGGGAGGTCATGGATGTTGTGGAAAATTCTGCTTCATTAGTAATAGGGTGAAGGGTCTCAAGGCACACTTGAAACTGTGGCCCTCTCTTATCCAGACTGCCTTGGCCATGTCCCCCTAATGGAAATGTCTTCCTACCCTTCTACCATTTGCCAAGTTTCTGCTAAAAAACCTTCGATCTTTTTTTTTTTTTTTTTTTTTTAAGGCTCTCCGCGGAGCAGAGAGCCCGATGTGGGGCTCAATCCCAGGACCCTGGGATCATGACCTGAGCCAAAAGCAGAGGCTTTAACCCACTGAGCCACCCAGGCGCCCCCTTTAGATATATTTTATGACCAAATGAACCTTCTGGTTGCTCTGCTGAGTATCTCTCCTCCACGGGTGTTTTCTCTGACCCTTTGGTTTGGGTGGTTAGCTCCTTCTCTATCCTCTCCTTTGCTCAAGCGTGTGGTAGACAGATGAATGATGGAGAGATTAGTCACTCACTCCTTAGTGTGCCAATGTGTGTCTGAGTCCCGTTTCCCCTCTGGGATATGTGGGTATTTTGGGGGTGCCTTTTGTGTTAGTTAGGGTTTTCTAGAGAAGCAGAACCAAGAGGATAAACATATAGATATTTTATATGTACACATTGTAAGGAATTGGCTCACATGATTAGGCAGGCTGAGAATTCCCAAGATCTGCTGGATGCCTCATCAAGCTGGAGATGCAGGAGAGCCAACAGTGTGGTTTGAAGGCAGGGAAAAGGAGACCATGTCCTAGCTTGAAGGCAGTTGGGCAGGAAGAATTCCCTCTCTGGGGAGGGTCAGCCTTTTGTCCAGCCTCTAACTTATGGGATGAGGCCCACCTACATTAGGGTGTAGGTGGGGACAATCTGCTTTACTCAGTCTACCAATTCAAATGTTACTCGATCCAAAAATACTCTCATAGAAACACCCAGGATAATGTTGGACCAAATATCTGGGCACCCCATGGCCTGGTCAAGACCCATAAAATTAACCATTACACCTTCCTAAAAAAATTCAGGCAATTGGTGAGCCAGAGGAGAGGAATTTCTTTGGATGTGTGGGTCTGTCCTGAGCCTGCCAAAATTGCACCATACAAATTAGTATGAAAGGTCTTCCTTCTTACCCTAATGGCTGGAGAACCCATTCCCTGAGACATTTTGCCAATGGAGGCTTAACAGATGATTATTCTCATTTTCCTTATCTTACTGTGTTCAAACTTTTAAAAGAATAGCCAATTGCTCTGTAAGATGAATTATAGACACCAGTTCTATCTGATATTAATCCAAGAATGAGTCTTCCTTGAGTTTTTCAAATAGCCATTTACAATACCTTTAATCAAGAAAACTACACCAAGGGACGCCTGGGTGGCTCAGTTGGTTAAGAAGCTGCCTTTGGCTCAGGTCATGATCCCAGCGTCCTGGGATCGAGTCCCACATCGGGCTCCTTGCTCGGCAGGGAGCCTGCTTCTCCCTCTGCCTCTGCCTGATACTTTGTCTGCCTGTGCTCACTCGCTCTCTCTCTCTCTCTGACAAATAAATAAATAAATAAATAAATCTTTAAAAAAAAAAAAAAAGAAAGAAAACTACACCAAATGATGAATATTTCTTTATGACTCCAAATCACCTCCCTCCAAAAAGAAAAGAAAAATGCCCGGTTGTAAGAATATGGAACCAAGCTGTGATTATACTAAGGAAAATTATCTTCTAAGAATCATTACAAGGAAATAGACAACATATGCCTTTACTTGGCCCTGATAGAAAGGAGAGGGAAAAAAATTCTACCCTAACATATACATCAATGACAGAAAGCTCCAAATGATTTTCTTGTGGTTCCACCAATATAACATGGGTCATGATTATGCTGGTTCTTCCTCCATATGGCTCCATCTGAAGCACATTGGGCAGTGACCATGGTCTTCCCCGGCAAATAGCAAGAGGAAGTGAGCAGGTATTGAACTCTGTATTATAAAATGAGGGGCCAGAAGCATAAAAGAGAGTCCTCAGGCTCTGTTTCTACTACTAAAGGGAAGAAGAGAAGCAAAGCATATATAGGGAGAAGTGAAATCAACCCATCTTGCTCCCCTGAACTTAACAGTTCATGCCCCTACAGGGTGTGTAGACATGATGTATTACATCACTATTGTATGTAATAGTGCTCACTTGCAGAAAGAATTCCACCTACACCTCACTGTCATGGTACTAACTTTATGGAATCAATGGCAGAACTGAAGAAATTGACTCCACGTTGAGCTTCCAGGAATGACACCCAAAGCCACACTGTAGACTGGGGATCTCAAGCAGCCTTCAGCTCCCACCACTATCAGGGGGTCATTTCTGCAAAAGTGGGCATCTTCATCTGCTGCCTCCAGGGCTATCACACTTTTTCCAAGAGCTGCACCAGCAAAATGGATGCTTTGCACCTGCCACTCACTCTATGGAATTAATTCAGTTCAGTATAACCCAGCATCAGACAGAGGTCTATGTCACACCCTGGATGCTAGTTAGGAAAGAGTGTGGCAAGTGTAGTGTTGAGCTTTCCATCTTTGTAGGGCAGAATAGCACTTGGAAGGAGTGAGCCCACCACATGGTATGGGCTTCAGCGGTGTGGCAGTGAGCTCCAGTTCAGGGGCACGCATTTCCTTCTTTCTCCATCAATTCCCTAATCTGTAAAAATGGAGATAAGGCTTACCCATGGGAATTAAATAGAAGTGCATAGTCAACGTTTCCGTCATCATCATCCACCCCATAAATGTTGGGTGCCCTTTAAACTTGGAAAACTAGAAATCCAGATCCTGATTAATGCAAATCAATCAAATTGATTGCTTTTCAGTAAGTCTGTTTAATTAGTTGCCTTAAGACATAAACATTCAGTGTAGCCAATACAGTGTGCACAGTGCTGCACAGAACTCCACCAGGCTACACAGATGGGGGAGGGGTGCTTTGTCTCTGTCTCCCACTTACAGGAGGATGATGGCTCAAGGTGAAGGTGGGTGTCAGAAAGGACTTCAAAGAAAGGGAAGGGTTGAGATGAGCCTGGAATACGAAACTATATGGTGATCATCTAAGTCGGGCCCTTATGAGCTGAAAGGGAGCCCTGCTAATAATTCCTCCAGGGAAGCTGGCACAAACCTGGGCTGTCCAGAGCCAACCTGGGTGCATTCTAGCCTCAGAGGACGCAGCAATCCCACAGTCCCAGCTGAAATCAACACTGCTTATTTCAGAGTCACGTGCTGTCTTGGTCTTCGGCTAAGAACAAGCAATAGGGAAAAAAGATGGGGTGTGTGACACCAGACTTGGCTACCAGTAACAGAAACGGGACTCAGACTTGCTCAGGCAACAAGGGGACTTTTTTGGGTCACATAACCATGGGGTGAGCCAAATCAGAGAACCAGGACATGGACTTCATTGACAGTCCATCGCTCATGCAAGCGTGCACTCTCCTGATCTCAGCTTTTCTCTACGTGTCAGCCTCAGCCTCTCAAATGGGCTTTCTCTCCAAAGATGAACCTGTGGTCCCCAAAGTTGCAGTCTCACATCTTCTCTGCCTCGCCATCACAGGAAAAGTTTTCTTAACTCCTGTTCAAAAAAATTGCTGTGGACTGTTTTGATTGGTCTGGTTTGGGTCACGTGCCCATTCCACGAACTAACTTCCATGGCCAAGGGGAGGATGGCAGTCTCCTCCAAAACCCTGTTGGCCTGATGGGGTTGAAGTTTTCCAAATGAAGGAGGGCTATTTCTAGAAGAAGGGAGGAAGGCTGGATGGACAGAGTAATACACATGCACAACAGGAGACTTTGGAAATACTTGTATTTCATAAGTATACATCATCCATCTGGATATCTCAGTTTGAAAGCAGCCTCTGCAGCTAAGTTTTCTTGTTTGGTTGTCTACATCCACCAAGGACCCAAATCATAACCATGGAGCCACTATGCTGTGGCCTGTGGAGGAAACATACAGCGAGGACAAGCATTAATATCCAGAACCGAGACTAACCTCTCTCCATTTGTAGACGAGCAATTACAGAGCTCAAACAACCATCCAGGCACTTATCAATAAATTCCACGAGAGTTTCAAGAACGTCGTAAAGGGGGAGACATGGGTGAGGAATAACCCATACAGACTCTAGCTCAGAGAAAATAGAATTATTTACAGGCTGAGATTTGGGGAAAGTTTACGTTCTCTGATGTTCATCAGCCCCATCTCTCTCTCTCTCTCTCTCTCTCTCTCTCTGTCTCTCGTGGTCATGGATAGAGAGAGAGCATGCACAAGAAGAGGGAGAGGCAGAGGGAGAGGAACAAGCAGACTCCCTGCTGATCAAGGAGCCCAGTGTGGGACTCGATCCCAGCACCCTAGGATCATGACCTGAGCTGAAGCAGACACTCAACCAACTGAGCCACCCAAGTGTCTCCATCAGCCCCATATCTTAAATAAAAAGATGAATACCTTCCTCACTGGCATAGAGAGGGTTGAATAATGCAACACAGAGAAAAGGACTGAAAGAATTTGCTTCCTCCTCCCCTGCCTCCAGCCAGTTGAGGAGTTTATGTGAATAATTAAGGAAAGTTTCTGGAAGATACAGGTCTACAAGAATGCTTTGAGAGGAGTAATGCCCTATTTCCCAATAAGCTGGCATTAAGGGGCGACACATGAGGATGATTGATATTTTTTCATTTATTACAAAGCTGGTTTGGCACCTCTGCCTCTTCTGTTTATACCCCTGTGGCAATTATCATTTGCAACACTCCCCTGGCCCAGACCGCAGAGGGCATTGTTCAATTAGCTATTGTTTGATATGTGTGAATTCCGCCCTAACCAGTGACCTAGGGCACTTGATTTAACCTTTCTGAGCCTCATTCTCTGAGTTTGAAAAATGAGGTTAATAATGCTTATTCAGAGTTGTTGAGAAGGTGAAAGATTATGTATGAAAAGTTCCTCGCACTGTGCCCAGCACGCACAAGTGAGCCCCAGCACAGAGCCCCCCGCCTGTTTTCTGCTCCCTAGGTCCAACTCATACTAGAGCAGGGTCTAGCTGAAATCCACCAACATGAGAAGCTTGCATTTTTGCTTTGCTCACAAGTCTACAGCGGGGTACCTCTGGGTCCCTTAAGTTGCACGATCCCCCTGGTCCTGGCCTTTATGCCTAGCCAGCATTAGACTTGTCTAGTTTTTGCCTTGGATGATGGCAACCAGCCCTTCGCTAGGATGCTGATATAACTCAATGAGCCTTTAGGTTATTTCTGATGGACTTTGTGTATTTCCCTGGGAAATAAATGACGGAGTCTGCGTTTGACACCTGATTTGGATCCTGTAATTTGGACTGTTGATTACATCCTCTTGGAGGGTTGTCCCTACATTGTCATATTCTTGCCCCGGCTTTTTTTCCTTCTCCGCAAGCTGATCCATCCACATCTGAGATCCTGGCGTTGCCTAGTGACCAGCCCCTCCAGGTTTTAACAGTGAGTCCTGAAAGGAAAGGACTATGCTTCATCTAGGTTTTTGATACTATGCCTGACCCTAGCCAAAAGGCCTGGAAGCGAATAATCATCTACATTTTTGAAAGACAGATACAGTGGAATTGCTTCATCAGTCTACTT
This sequence comes from Mellivora capensis, assembly GCA_004024625.1. Classification (NCBI taxonomy): domain Eukaryota; kingdom Metazoa; phylum Chordata; class Mammalia; order Carnivora; family Mustelidae; genus Mellivora; species Mellivora capensis. The sequence goes on along the minus strand of PISX010003815.1, from coordinate 107,713 downwards.
CCCTACTAGTTGGACTGAGTTGTCATCCTTCAGAATGGATCAGATCAATTCATTTATCACCAAGTGTCTTGGGTTAGTTTCTTTAGAAACAGACCCTGAGATGAGGATTCCTGTCGAGTGCCATATTCAGGAAGCACTCCCCAGACAAAGCTGTAAGAGAATGAATAAGAGGAGTAAGGAAGGGAAGGGAAAGAGAGACACCTCAGAGCAAGATTTGAGACCAAGTCAGCCTCAGCCTGATGCCATAGGGGGCCCTCAGAGACAATGACAACTCTGAGGTTATCTGAATGCAAATCAAGAGAGCTGGGCTCCCATAATGGTTCTGCTGATCCTTAGAAACAGAAGAACACAGATGCTGGGAGCGAGGCCCAAGAAATGACAAAGGGGATCCAGGGAGATGCAGGCAGAGCCCCTACAGTGTCCCTTACTCCAGGTCCCCTGGTGAAGGACCCTATGTCCTGCTTTCACACCTTCAAAAAACAGGGGCACTTACTGTTCATGTTTCATCACTTCCAAGGTTCAACAGGGCAAATATTAGGAAAATTCTTCATGGGGTGCCTGGGTGGCTCAGTTGTTTAAGCATCTGCCTTCAGCTCAGGTCATGATCCCAGGGTCCCTGGATCGAGCCCTGCTTCTCCCTCTCCTCCCTGCTCCTGCTCTCTCTTGCGATCTCTCTCTCTCTCTCTCTAATAAATAAATAAAGTCTGAAAGAAAGAAAGAAAGAAAGAAAGAAAGAAAGAAAGAAAGAAAGAAAGAAAGAGGGAAAGAAGGAAAGAAAGAGAGAGAAAGAAAGAGAAAGGAAGGAAGAAAGGAAAAGAAAGAAAGAAGAAAATTCTTCACAGGGAATAAAATGCTTATCTCTGTAACTTCTAATCATTGGCTCTAAACAATTAGCCAACAATGTATCAAACTCATCAGATGTTTGCTGAGTACCTATTATGTGCCAGGAAATACATTAACTGCTGGTTCCTGCCTGCAGAGGAACCCAGGGTAGGGCTAATACTTTAGCACAGCCCATAAGTTTTGCTATAAATATCAAATATACTTAAATTATAAATGTTTATATGAAGTTATAAATTCTAAAATAAATCATAAATATTTATAGCAAGTTAATATAGCTTTAAAGAAGGCACATCAAAATAGCCCAAAACCATAAACAACTCAAATGTCAACCAACTGTGGACTGAATAAATTATAGTATATTCATACAAACAAAATACTATGCAGAAATGAGAAATCATGAACTACCTCTTCCCCAAAGATATGGATGAAACTTTCAGAATGATGTAGGTTACAAAAGCCAAAAGAAAAAGAATATATCCTATACGACTCGTTAAAAATGAAACAAATCTATGGTCAGAGATCAGGATAGTGGTTACTTCTGGGGCACAAGGGAACCTGTTCTAAAACTCGATCTGGGCAAGGGTTACATAGGTATACACCTATGTAAAAATCCATCAAGCTGGGCGCCTGGGTGGCTCAGTGGGTTAAGCCGCTGCCTTCGGCTCAGGTCATGATCTCAGGGTCCTGGGATCGAGTCCCGCATCGGGCTCTCTGCTCATCAGGGAGCCTGCTTCCCTCTCTCTCTCTCTCTGCCTGCCTCTCTGTCTACTGTGATCTCTGTCAAATAAATAAATAAAATCTTTAAAAAAAAAAATCCATCAAGCTGTGCTCATAACGTATGCTCTTGACTGCAGGTATGTATCACAATAAAAGTGTTTAAAAAGAGGATACAAAAAAGAGAAAAAGACGGGGTTGAGAAAGTAGATCCGGAAATGAGAGCAGTAAAGCAGGCCATTCTGACCTATGCCCTTAGTGTGTGTGTGGTCCATGAGGGGCTCTAACCCTCCCAGCAGCCCTGTGAGCAGAAATGCCGTCCTCCCCCTCCCCAAATCGTTTTCTCCTCCACACTGAATAGCCCCAGGTCCTACAGCAGTTCCCAGTGTTCACGTCTCTAAAATTTTCAGTGTCCATTTTCTGTATATTACGATGTCACTATCCCTCTGGAAACGCAGCAGTCAAAACCTCCGGATATCCTAGGGATGTGTTGAAAATTCTCAACTACTGGCCGGTTGTCTGAGCTGGAGACAAACCCGGCCCCGTTCTCCATTCTGTCTTTACGATACCGTGTGTAGATACTGCTTGTTGATCCACATAGAGGACCTAAGTCTCTGAATGTGATAAGCAGGTCATTAACCTCAGACCAAGCACCGAGGAAACTGTTATGAAGAACAGGGTCAAGAGTGGAGTCTTTAAGGCATGTTACTAGATCTGTATTTTCTTGGGCATAATTTTCAACCAGCTGTTTGAGGCCCCCTGTGTCCAGCGATTTTTTTCTCCATCTGCCTCCAATTTCTTGTGGAAATCAAGGGATACGACATTTGTGGCACTCTTGTAATTTACACAACTAATAATTCTTCCCCCACACACTTTGGTTCTTAGTTAACCCATGCTGCCTCCTAGTGACCATTGCACTTTCTAGATGTTCTAAAATGTCAACAAATGGTCAGCGTTGGGAAATTCTGCTCTCGATTCGGTCTATAATTAAGGAAAATTCAGCAATAAGAGACTTAATAGAAATCTCACCCTGTTCTAGAGAAAGTCATTCCTACCAGGCTCCATGCTGGGAAGGATCTGGAAGCCCTTCTTAGGTGGCTCTCTCCATCTGAGTCAAGCAAGCCCACCTAGTCCGATGGGAGGGTGGGCCCGATCATTGCCAACAGAGGCATCAGTTCACTATTAAAAAGTTTCTGGGACGCCTGGGTGGCTCAGTTGGTTGAGCAGCTGCCTTCGGCTCAGGTCATGATCCCAGCATCCTGGGATCGAGTCCCACATCGGGCTCCTTGGGATCGAGTCCCACATCGGGCTCCTTGCTCGGCAGGGAGCCTGCTTCTCCCTCTGCCTCTGCCTGCCACTCTGTCTGCCTGTGCTCGCTCGCTCTCTCTCCCTCTCTCTCTGACAAATAAATAAATTTTTTTTAAAAGTTTCCATTCATGGAACATTTTCTCTGAGCCAGGCCCAGTGCTGAGTAACTTTTTTTTTTTTTAAAGACTCTTTTTTTTTTTAAATTTATTTATTTATTTGACAGAGAGAGGGATCACAAGTAGGTAGAGAGGCAGGCAGAGAGAAAGGGGGAGGCAGGCTCCCTGCTGAGCAGAGAGCCTGATGTGGGGCTCGATCCCAGGACCCTGAGATCATGACCTGAGCCGAAGGCAGTGGCTTAGCCCACTGAGCCACCCAGGCGCCCCAGTGCTGAGTAACTTAACAGAGTCAAGTCCCCCCTTCTTTTACTCACAGCAATGACCTTCTGTTTCTTTTCCTCCATTTCTACATCTAAAACAGAGATGTTGATATCATCCTTACAGACTCATTATAAGCATCTGGCCCACGGGCTTGCATAGAGTGAGAGTTGGCTTTTTCCCTCTTTTATATTTTCTAAAATGCTTAACCAGCAGCTGATTGTGCCTGGAGAACTATCAATGGATGCTTAAACGGCTTTTAATAAAGCCCAGCATCCTATTCTTAAAAATAGGAGAAGCTGGGGCACCTGGGTGGCTCAGTTAAGCGTCTGCCTTCAGCTCAGGTCATGATCTCAGGATCCCGGGTCAGGTCCCTCCTCAGGCTCCATGCTCAGTGGGGAACTGCTTCTCCCTCTCCTGCCTACTGCTCCCCCTGCTTGTGCTTGCTTGCTATCTCTCTGTCACATGAATAAATGAAATCTTTAAAAAAAAAAAAGGAGATGAGAACCAGGGACAACTCAGCAGATCTGAAATAGACGAGCATGGTACCAGGAATAGGATCTCCTCTGTGCAAGGCATTTAGCAATTTGTGAAGGACGTTGCATATTTTATCTCATTTGAACCTCACAATAGCCTCAGAAGGGGGGGAACAAAAAAATTCAATTACTATACTTTCCATTTTACACATGATGAACTGAAGGCACAAGGCTTTTAACAGATCTGCCCAGGGTTATGTTTCCGTGTGACTTCTACACGGCTCAGTGCTCGAGGGGACTGAGGTGACAACCTGTGGGTAATTGCTGTCATCGTCTGAGTCCCCTGGGTATCCCTGCCAGATCCAAGGTGGCCTGGACATGGTCTTGGAGACTCAGAAAGCACCGAAAATATTGAGTCTCTGAGTCTTCAAATGAAACTAAGGGTAATTTTTAGTCTATGAGCTGCAAGTGTAGTGGGTACAGTTTATAGGGTGATTCCTCAGTGCCCTGTGATAGGGTCCTAGTAAGGCACCTAATGCATTTTCAGGGAAAATGATTCCACTTACATGAGGATAGTAGATTGGGGGCTCTTCAGTTGTACAAACCACTCTGACTTGAAAGGCAGGGGATCTGGGTCCCAGTCCTGTCCCTGTGCATGAACTAGATGTATGAATTTGGGCACACTGCTTACTTTCTCTGTTACAGCTTCCTCATCATGAAATGGTGAGCAATGCACAGGGTTGGTCCTATTAAACAAGAAGATGTATGCAAAGGCTCCTACCTAGGGCCTGACACGTAGCTGGTATTCAGTAATTATTGATTTACTTCCCTGCTCCTTTCCTTTCTCCATCTCTGTGAGACTTAACTTCATCATCTACAAAATCAGAATCGGGGACAGATCTGTGGTTCTCAAAGTATGTGTCCGAGATGAGTAGCAACAGCATGACCTGGGAACTTGTTAGAAAAGTCTTGGGCCCCGCTCCAAACCTTCTAGATCAGAAACTCTAGGGATGGGGCCCAGAAATCTGTTTCAACATGCTGTGACATCTAAACTCCAAGATGGTCCCCAACGATCTCCACTTTCTGGAAGTCTTGTCCTCCCTTGAACTACACTTAGTCTGTCTGATGACTAAGACATGCAGGTGATGGTGTGTCTCTTCCAAGAACATACTACACAACACATTGTGGCTTCCCTCTTGACTATACTCTTGATCTTTCTTGGATCACTGGCTCCCAGATAGCTAGATGCCAGGTTTTTAGGACAGTCAGGCAGCTTTAGGAGAGGCTCACATGGTGGAGAAAAGAGACCTCACTGCCAGCCATGGAAGTCAGCCCTAGTCAAGCCTTCAGATGAACCTCTGTCCCTCCAAAAAACAGCTTGATTGTAGTCTCATCAGGGATCTTGACCCAGAACTCGACTGATAAGCTACTCCTGGGTTCCTGGCCCTCAGGAGCTGTGTGAGTTAATACATTTTTGTTGTTTTAAGCTGCTACGTCTGGAGGTAATCTGTTATATAGCAATAAATAGATAACGTGCAAGTGTGGCAGGTGGTTCTGATACACATTTAAATTTGAGGCCCCCTGGGTAGATGTTTCCTAAGCCTCTTTCCAGCTCAGAAATGTTGGAATTTAATGGTCAGTGTTGGAATTTAAAAACCAAGAGAACAATGTCTGCGCGTCCCTGCACCAAACAAAAGGACTGAGGCCTCTGAGGCACTGGTTTCAAGCCTCACCATTGAAATTCAAGGAACACTTGGCAAAGCTGGGAAAATTCCAGAAAAGGGGAACTGAGAGAATCTGCAGCCTAGAGCCGCTGGCTTCGAGGACATAAAGGACTCTACTACTGGAAAAACTCAGAGACGCCAGTCTACAAAAACACAAGGCACATGCTTGGGACTGTGGATCTATTATCGAAGTGCAGGAAGAATGACATGAATGGCAGCAAGATGTAATGGGAAGACCCAGACTCCAGGGTCAGGCAGGCTGGGTTCTTCATCCTAGAAGCCTCTCGTGTGGGGAAAATTAACTAATCTCTCTGGAGCTCAGCTGTTGCTGCTTCTGGAGAAAAGGGAACAAGACTATTTGCTCAGTAGCCCGAAGATGAGAAATTACGCTGATCTGTTTAAAGAACCTGCCACAAAGCAGAGTTTTAAGAAGCAATATTTATCCTTGGAAATGACTGCAAGCAAAGGTGAACTTTCTGTGAGTGCCACTGCATACATGTGGTCTGTGCTTCCGTGTGGTTAGGAGGAGCCTAAGCTGAGCTTTCAACGAGAGTAAAAGACCTGGAGAGTTGGTTTATTACAGGCTATAAGGCAATGACGGGTGTTTGAGCAACACCACAGGATTTTGACATTGACATCACAGCGTCTGAACGTTCCAGCCTCGGGCACACAGTCCCTTGGTAGCCTCTCACCCCCGCCCCCCGCCATGGAGCAGAATCCTGAAGGAAGGAACCACCAGCATGCCCAAAGGGGCAGCAGGACATCTGATGACCCAGTGGGTGAGTGGCAGGGGGCGAGGAGGATGGAGTGATGGAAAAACAAGGATGAATTTGCTGCCTTGGACCTGAATGTGTCCAGCAGTGCCCGTAGCTGGTGCTTTCCCTCACCCTCCTCCAAGCTTGGGTGGGAACTGAGACGCGACTCCTCTAACAATCTATGCCACTTTCCTGGCAGCGTTGTCCCTGAGTACATTACAAAGGTACCAAAAATCATCTGCAGGGAGTTGCAGGCAGCCCCTTCCCTTCAGAGAGTAATCAAGATTTAAATAGGTAATCATCTCAGAAAGTCAAGCACTCTTCTATCCTACCTTCCATTTGCTGCCTGCCTCACTCCCGCTGTCCCCTGACACGCCCTGGCTGCCTTCTGCTGCAAAGCTATTGTTCGGAGGAAAATAGTCTCATCTGGTTCCGCGACTGTTGAAACTTGTCCGTCAATGGTGAGCCATTTGCAGTAGTGCCACAGCCGAGGGAATTAGTCGCTATTAAAATTGTGTTCAAACCAGGGCGTTGCCAAGGCGCCGACATCTGGGGAAGCTGCCCGGAGGGCGTGGGCTCCCCAACAAAGACTGGAAGATGGCAGGATCTCACAGGGGTTTCTAAATCTTGGACAGACCATCTGAGCCCAGAAGTGGCCCAGAAATCACTCTAAAACCCTCAGGGAGTGAAACCTCCAGGGTTTTAAAATCGGAATTCACCAGAGCCAGGTGTGGCCCGAAGAGCACAGGTCAAGTAAGGCAACTCTGAGATGGGGACCAGGGCGAGAAGGAAGGGGAAGAAAAACACCCCAGTGACCCCTTTTTCACTTTCTCCGTGCCATGTCCTTCACACTTACTCAAATAGCAATTAGTACACACACTAGCGTGTTCCTGCTTGTAAATGAAAGTTATAAATGGCTTTAAAGTCAGTCGTGTAAATGGTGGAGTGACATGTGTGTGACGCATCCCAGCAAGACTTGCCCACACTTTTAGTTTTTGTCATGTCTGGATCAGCCTGCCAGAGGGGACCATAGGCATGAATAATGCAAACAGCCAAGGACCTGAATCTCTCCTGTTTTAGTCTCAGATGGATCTGAACACTGATCCTTCCACTAGTGGTTTTTTTTTAAGGTTTTTATTTATTTATTTGACACAAAGACAGAGCACAAGCAGGAGGAGTGGCAGACAGAAGGAGAGGGAGACGCAGGCTCCCAGCTGAGCTGGGAGCCCAGTGGAGGGGGACTCGATCCCAGGACCCTGGGATCATGACCTAAGCTGAAGGCAGAGGCTTGACTGAGTCACCCAGGCACCCCAGCCAGTGTTAAAGTTAACTGTGCATTCTGTGATCCCACTCAGGCTCCATACAACATGGGGGTGGGTGGGGCAGCCGGGGTGGAAGTAGCTGGGCGGGGAAGTTACCGTGAAACTCCGTGGACTTTTCCCTGGATAAGTGGCCCTCACACTTTTCTTTTATCTTCATACCTTCCAAAAGAACTTTAGAAAACTAAGTATCTATGTGTACTTTTTTAAGTTAACATCTGAAATACTTCATCCTGAGTTAAATAGCTGTAAATAAGGTAACTTATGATTCATTGTAAATATTCATTTTAAAATCAAGCTGACACATAATTCTTTGTAATGTAGCCAGTAGAATGGAAGTGTCATAGTCCTTAATTCCCACCGCCATCTATTTTAAAAAACACATATGCAACTGTTTTCACTTGCCTAATACTTAACACTATGATTTTCTCTTCTTGAATTTTGACTTCCACTCCATTTCACATACTGTAATTTAGCCTAATACATTGTTTTAATCTACAACTTTTTACTGACAACTCAATACTCTTTCTGCAGCAAAACTAAGCATATAGATTGAGGATTTTATTTATTTTATTTCCTGTGACCATAGTGTTAAATGTATTATCCAATAATCTCCTTTTTGTAGAAGTAAATAAAAAGGAGGCTAAGAGTTCAGAAAAATGTGAAATTCTCCTTACCTCTCATGTGCCATTTTAACTTTTATTTTATTTTTTTGTAATTTTATTTTTCTTCAGTGTTCCAGGATTTGTTGTTTATGCACCACACCCAGTGCTCCATGCAATATGTGCCCTTCTTAATACCCACCACCAGGCTCACCCAACCCTCCACCCTCCTCCCCTCCAAAACCCTCAGTTCCTCAGAGTCCACTGTCTCTCATGGTTCGTCTCCTCCTCTGATTCCCCCCAACTCACTTCTCTCCATCTCCCCATGCCCTCCATGTTATTTGTTATGCTCCACAAGTAAGTGAAACCATATGATAATTGACTCTTTCTGGTTGACTTATTTCACTCAGCAAAATATCCTCCAGTCCTGTCCATGTTGATACAAAAGTTGGGTATTGGGATGCCTGGGTGGCTCAGTTGGTTAAGCGGCTGCCTTCGGCTCAGGTCATGATCCCAGCGTCCTGGGATCAAGTCCCACATCGGGCTCCTTGCTTGGCAGGGAGCCTGCTTCTCCCTCTGCCTGCCACTCTGTCTGCCTGTGCTCGCTTGCTCTCTCTCTCGCTCTGTCTCTGACAAATAAATAAATAAAATCTTTTAAAAAAAAAACAAACAAAAGTTGGGTATTCATCCTTTCTGATGGAGGCATAATACTCTATAGTATGTATGGACCATATCTTCATCCATTTGTCTGTTGAAGGGCTCTTGGCTCTTCCCACAGTTTGGTGACTGTGGCCTTTGCTGCTATGAACACTGGGGTCAGGTGGCCCTTCTTTTCACTACATCTGTATCTTTGGGGTAAATACTCATAGTGCAATTGCTGGGTCATAGGGAAGCTCTATTTTTAATTTCTTAAGGAATCTCCATACTGTTTTCTAAAGTGGCTGCACCAACTTGCATTCCCACCAACAGTGTAAGAGGGTTCCCCTTTCTCCACATCCTTTCCAACACTTGTTGTTTACTGTCTTGTTGATTTTGGCCATTCTAACTGGTGTAAGGGGGTATCTCAATGTAGTTTTGATTTGTATCTCCCTGATGGCTAATGATGATGAACATTTTTTCATATGTCTGTTAGCCATTTGTATATCTTCTTTGGAGAAGTGTCTGTTCATGTCTTCTGCCCATTTTTTGACGTGATTATCTGTTTTGTGTGTGTTGAGTTTGAGGTGTTCTTTATGGATCGGAAGAATAAACATTGTTAAAATATCTATAATGCCTAGAGCAATCTATACTTTCAATGCCATCCCAATCAAAGTTCCACCAGCATTTTTCAAAGAGCTGGAACAAACAATCCTAATATTTGTATGGAACCAGAAGAGACCCTGAATTGCTAAAGAAATGTTGAAAAAGAAAAACAAAACTGGGGACATCATGTTGCCTGATTTCAAGCTTTACAACAAAGCTGTGATCAACCGGAAAGCATGGTACTGGCACAAAACCAGACACATAGACCAGTGGAACAGAGTAGAGAGCCCAGATCTGGATCCACAACTCTATGGTTAAATAATCTTCGACAAAGCAGGAAAAAATATACAGTGGAAAAAAGACAGTCTCTTCAATAAATGGTGCTGGGAAAATTGGACAGCTGTGTATAGAAGAATGAAACTCGACCATTCTCTTACACCATACAGAAAGATAAACTCAAAATGGATAAAAGACCTCAACGTGAGGCAGGAATCTATCAAAATCCTAGAGGAGAACATAGGCAGTAACCTCTTCGACATTGGCCATAGCAACTTCTTTCAAGACATGTCTCCAAAGGCATAGGGAGCAAAAGCGAAAATGAACTTTTGGAACTTCATCAAGATCAAAAGCTTCTGCACAGCCAAGGAAACAGTCAACAAAACAAAGAGGCAACCCACGGAATGGGAGAAGATATTCACAAATGAAACTATAGACAAAGGCCTGATAGCCATTTTTACTTTTAAAGAAGGTAATGGGAAGTGTCCTTTTCCTTGAAATCCAAAATATGCAATAAGACATGGATCAAGACTAAGTGAATGAAAGTTCTCCCCGCGCTCTGTGCTCTGTGCCCTTCCTGCAAATGGAGAAAATGCAGAGAAGCACAACTCCTGGGGGATTAGTATTTCCTAGCAGCTTTTTAGGAATGTTGAGTCTTCTAATTCTATCAGCTTTTTAGGAATGTTGAGTCTTCTAATTCTATCAGTCTTCTAATTCTATCAGAGACAAAGAGAGAATGAGCAGAGCTTTGTCCTGAGTTTTTTGATACAAGAAAACCAGGCCTGGCTGCTTTCAGCGCTTCTCACCCATCCACTCTGCTGTACCCAGACAAAATAAGCTATTCCTTAACAACATTTGGGAGATGATTGACAGACATGGTTAAATGAAAATGATCTCCCCTCCACCTCAGTCTACAATATATCTGAACTTACAGCATCCCCACGTGTACCAACGTCTGTTTTTCTAAAGCCACACTCCTCTCTGTGGAAATGTGTGTTAGGCAAGGAAAGAGCCCCAGGACAAATCAATGGCATCTCAATGAAAGGAGGCTTCCTAAATACCAAGATTTAAATTGTCTGTTTGTTTGGAGCCCAGGAGGATTTTTCACTCTAGGGCAAAGCCCTGCGGTAAGATTTGGGAAGGGGGGGTGATAAGTGCCCCCTTTCTTTTATAGATAAGAGGCAAGTAGTCATGCCCTGTGTTCAAATACCAGAGAAAACCCCAAAGCTCAAATGCCCACGTAAGTGTGCTTGTCAGCAGACCGTGAAGCAGCAAAACCACGGCTTCCGCTTTACGATGTCTCCCCCCACCTGTTGATTCTCAAGGGAAGATACTCCAGATTGGCAGAGCCTCAGATCTCCTGCAGAACCTGAGCTGTTTTGGAGTCTGGCAAACACAGGATTCTTTTCCTTTCCAGCTCAGCATTATCAGAAAGCATCTGGAAGAAGACTGGAATGCATACGGAGCGATCTGATCCTCAGTAGCCACCCAACCGGAAAACCCTATAAAGCGATGGAAAGCGTAGCTGCCTCCAACTCAACGAGAGACAGACTGAACTTCCCACATCCACTCCTGCTTCCCAAATGCCTTCGCATGCATTTTCTCTCCTGGGTTTCCTATCTCAGTGAAGGTACCAGCCGTCACCCGGAAAATCAGAATACTCGATTTTGTTCTTTCCCCCTCCTCCCACTCCAGCCCACCAACTCTCCCTTCCTGATAGCTTTCAGATCTGTTCCTTTCCCTCTGCCTCATGTTTAAGACCTTCATCCTCTTGGGGTGCCTGAGTAGCTCAGTCAGTTGGGCGTCTGACTCTTGATTTTGGCTCAGGTCATGGTCTCAGGGTCATGGGATCAAGCCCTGTGTCAGGCTCCTCACTCAGCACAGAGTCCGCTTACCTACATCTCCCTCTGCTCCTCCCCCTGCTTGTGTGTGCTCTCGCTCTCTCACTCTCTCTAAAATAAATAGGTAAATCTTAAAAAAAAAAAAAAAAAGACTTTCATTCTCCCTTACCTGACATTGATAGTCAGTCTCTAATGTGCCTTTTTGCTACCAGTCTCTGGACTCTGTATTGATGCCAAGCTAATATTATGAAAAATGCACTGATTATTCTAAGACTTTCCACCTCCTTGAGTAAGGGTTCCCAAGCCTAGCTGCACATTAGAGTCATCTTCAGAGCTTTTAAGGTCCCAATGCTCAAGCCACCCACATGACCAGTGAAATCAGACTTTCTGGGTGGGGTTCAGACATTGATATTTTTGGAACTTCCCAGTCAATGCTCAACCAAGGCTGAGAACTGCCATTGTATGCGGGAGATCATTCCCAGTCTAGCTACAGAGTCAGAGGCTGTCACTCCTCACACCTAAGCTTCAGCCATAGCATCTCTTGGTCCCCCAGATATGCTCTGCCTCTCTCCTCTCCCACTTTGCCTGGCATGCTCCTGTCATTGCCTGAAATTCCCTTCCTACTCCCTTGACCCAGAAACTCCTATGGGTCCATGAATATGCTATCCCATTAAGGGTGTGCTCTCCACACTTTGTGCATTCTATCATTAAAGCAATTCTCACACTATGTAATAACTGGGTTATTTTCACAATCACCTTATTCATTAGACCCTGGACTCATTGAAAAAAGAGAACATTCATCTCTGTATCTCTAATGACCTGTACATTTCAATTGATTCTCAGCACACATGGACTGAATGAACCAGTAAATGAATGAATGAATGAGTAAGGCATGGATGAAGCTATTGACTCCATGTGTTTCACCCACTCTTCCGATTCGCCATGCTGTACTAAGAATGTTAGTTATGGAATAAGCCTACACATCCAATGTTTTCTGTATGAAATATTTCCTTTCACATCTCTGGAACCACATGGGAACATTAAAACAAGTAATGAAAAGCACACAACATTGATGTGACATTAATATCCAATCTGTCCTTTCTAGGGTCAGAGAATATCTTCATTTTGGTCATATTTGGATGGTCAGATGCTCATCTCTTTTTAAATTATTATTTTGTAATCTTAACCTGGATCCATTACAGCAGAATGCATACCTCTATCTAGAGGTCTATAAGGGCTTTGAAATAATTACAGGGAATTCTCAGTCTTTATTTGCAATTATTCAAGCACCTTCTACCTGCCATTCAACAGCTCTGGTTATTCTGTCCCAGGTTCCCTACTGGCATCTCTCTGCAATGTCAGAAGTTAAGTTTAATTTTATCCTCCAAACTCTGCTGCCTTCTTGCTCTTTCTTTCTGCACTTTTTCCCTCTTGCTACTGTTTTTTACCACACTCACCCACCTTTTTTTCCCTGAGCACTCCTTTCTCTCCCTCTCTCTCTCTCTTCCCACGGCACAGGTCAGAGGTTAGGTGGGGGGTAAGCCTCACTGGCAAAATTCTCCCCAACTTGCAATAATCATTTACTCCATTTCCTGCCTTTAGTGCATGCTTAAAAACACTAGGTAGTGGCCCTGAGGCTTTCCTGATGAACCATTTAGTGGCCATTGGGTAAGGGCTCTACTTAGAGACCTGGGTAAAGACCACCTCCTGAATTTATCTCAGGAAGTGCAACCTCACCTTTGAGAAGCCAAGTGGCACCCTTCCCCATTGGAGAACACTTTGGTGTAACATTTTAGAATAAAGTTTTTGGTGACTTTTTCCTCCATTATAAAAAAAATAATATATCGGCATTCTTTAAAACTGGGAAGTACAGGAAAGTATACAGAACAAAACAAAAACTCCATATAATCCTATAGGTAAGACAGAAACCACTATAACTGTTAAGCTGGGTGCATTTTCTTCTATGCTTTTCCTATAAATATATACACACAGAATAGTAGAGTTTCCCTGATATTTCACTAACATTATAACATGAACATTTCCCCCACACTATTAATATGGCTTCATAAGCACAAATGTAATTGACGTAAAATCCCATTTTATGTAAGTACCACGATTTCCCACCGTTCTGATACAATTGAAATTTTCCATTGTCTCCATGATGACCATAAATGGCTTTGCACATTATTATTTACACACATTTTTCATACATCTTTCATGGTTTCCTTTAGCCAGATTCCTACCAGTAAAATTACCTGCTCAAAGGGTGTGAATATTTTAAGTCAACTGATAAATATTGCCAACTTGCTTTCCAGAACCTTCCAGAAATTTACAATGTAAGCAGTGTGTGAAAGTGTTCATCTCACCAAACTCTTGGCCTGGCTTAACCTTGCATTATCATCAGTAAAATAAATAGTGCATGAGTGAGTAAGTGGTAGAGATTTTTCTAATGGGCGGTATATGGATAATCTTTTCTAAACCCTAGGGCAATGGAAGTTTAGCAATTTCTCCATGTTTTTTGTAAACGCATTGATCGATATAGGATAAGCTAACAGAGAAAATAAGCCTCAAACATTCAGGGATATGGCATACAAAATATGTTACTCCTCACAATTTGATGTGGGTTGGATGACTCCCAAGGAGCTCCTCTCCAAAGGATGACTCAGGAAACCAAAAGGCTTCTGTCTTCTAACTTTGCCTTCCCGAAGCCCTTTGCTCCCAGTCCTGTGGATGGGAAAGAAAGAGCATGGGAAGGCACACCCACTTTTAGCTGCCCCAGACCAGAGTTTTATATCATCCTTCTCTTTCAGATCCCCAAAAGCACTAAGTCAAGCACCCATCTGGCATGATAACAAGTTAAGCCTTTGGGTTCCCTTTCCCCACGTTTTCTGAAAATCTGCCAAGAAATAGTCACTGGGTCCATAAACCCATGTTAGTTGTAAGTTCTTAAGTCAGCTAGCTTGCTCTAACCATTGCTGGACTCTGTGTATGTGGTGACTGGGTTGAGCTTCAGGTCCTCCAGGATGTAGTCATTCACCCCGCTTATGAGCACACATCCCTGCCTCCCCACCCAGACAAGAGCTTCCAGGATTGCGAGATGGAGGGCTGCAAACTAGGACCCCTGTTCAACTCTGCCTTCCTTCGTGTTCATTATCAGACATGCTCTCTCTGCAGGGAGGCCCCTGTCAGCTGATGTGATACCTGAGCAGAGCAGTCCCAGGGGTACAAGAAGGCCTCTTTTCCCATAGTTTCTAGGCAGGACACAGCTGCAGGTGTCAGCTTCTGTGCCCAGACTAGCGGGAGATGTCCGAAGGTACTAGAGTTGGAGCAGGGACAGGGTGGGGGTGGATATAGGGACTGGGAGCCACTGGACCAAAGATGGCAAAAATGGCACCAATGTCCAGCCAACACTGCCCTTGCCTACAGCAGACATGCTCAGTAGTCCTGGCACCCTGGACCGCAAGGCCCTAGAACCCTTCTATCTCAGGTCCTACCAGCCACCTTGCCGTCTCTATACTCTATTAAACTCTACACTCGGGCTGCACGGTTCTTAGCTCATGAAAGGAACTCAATAAATACCGATTTAACCAAATAAAACCAAAGCTGGAATTTGATCCAAAGAGTAAGCCTAACCACGGTGGGCCCAATTTTAGGAAACTGAAGGTCAAAACACTTTCACAGAATTTGAGACAAGTTCAGTTCTAAAAGCCAGGAAATCATGGAGGGTCAAAGCCCAGAGGCTGTCTGGAGTCCTTTGGACTACTGCAACATCCAGCTCGTGTTCCTGCCTCTGACCTTGACCTTGGCCATGGCTGACACTGCCTTCTTCATGCCACAGCCCTGAGTCTTCACCTCTTTTAAAACCTCCTTTGATTTCCCGTTGTTTTCAGGATAAAGGCAAGATAACTTCCTACAGCTTCCAGTCCTGGCATCTCTCTCCAGACTCACCTCCCTGGATCACTGAGCTAGGATATTTTACACACACTATTTCATCCGATTTTCATCATTGGCTAGGAACCTGGCTTGTTAGTCCAATTTTCAGGTGAGGAATTCCCATCTGATCCTCTGAGAGATGATGGGGCTTAGCCAAAGTCATGGAGCTGCCAAGTCTCCTAGTGGAATTTCCAAGCCTGTCTGGTTCTGAGATCTGTATTCAGGAATACATAGGCATTCGTAATTAATTCAGGTTCATACATTAGGCATTTTCTTTTCTTTTTACCAAAACAACAACAGAATTGGCTATTGGCCTGCTGGAATTCATTCGCACACACGCACGGAGGGGGAGAGAGAAAGAGAGAGAGGGTTGTCTGGTTCACTTTCTGCCCATTATGTGTGTGTACAACTAGAGCCAACTTCCCAAAGAGGAAAATGGACCAAAGTACTGTTTTCTCTTATTTTCCTTTTTTTGTTGGTTCTGCTTCCTTACTTTTTTCTTTTTGTTCAGGGTCATGCAAATCTCTGTGAGTGAGATGAGGGAATTCCAGCAAAGTGTCCTCTGGATGAGTCAGCCGCTTGTGGGGGAAAGTGGTGGAGAATATACACAACCGTGACTTTCTTCTCTTCTTGACCCTCACCCCATCCCAGCCCAGCCTCCCATGGGTTTGGTTCCCAGTGACATTTGCTCCAACTGCAGAGGGAGGAGGCCCTTCCGGTCAGACTGGAGCCACACTCAGAATGCGAATGCCCCAGGCCTGAAAAGTGCCTTTCACCAGAAACTCCGGTGGGGGGGCGAGGTAGGGGGAGTCTCCTTGGCCTTGACTGACAAGAGCATCCATACACCAGAAGGCAGTGCCTCCCGGGCCCTGCCATCTGGCTCAGCCATGGAGACCACAGAAGCAGGCCTCAAAGGCCGTCCAGGGCTACCCTGCTGGCCAGAAGCCTGCGCTGACCCCATGAAAGGTAGTGTTTCTTCCTGTCCAGCCACCCACTCTGGCTCTGCAGGCTGGAACCTGATGCTCCGGTGGAGGGAGGCAGCAGGGAAGGGCGGGGAGCCCTCGAGGAGCCCTCACCGCAGCGCTCGGGCTGCCCGGCTGCAAAGGTAAACAGCGCACCCTTTCCCCTTTCCCAGAAGGTGTTTGGGTCTGTTGCGACACCTCACAGTCGCTCACCTCAGAGAGGAGCAGCAGGTCTTCCAGTTTTCCTCATCCCAGAGGCCAGGCCTGTTTGCTTTTATAAACTCAAGGTGATTGACATGGAAACTTCCCAGGGCTGTCCCTTGAGATAACTTTTCCTCTGCACCTGGAGGGAGCTGAGTTTTGATTTGTGCGTGGAGGGGTCTGATGGAAAGGGAAGAGCTCCAGCGACCCCTGCAGAGGGCAGTCTGCCTCTCAGAGTCATTCTCAAGGGTCAAGCAAGGCAGGAAGTGAGCAGGTCGGAGAAGGTGTGTCCAGAAACCCAGGCTCCCAACGGCAGTGCCAAGGAATTACACCTGGGTTTTTGGGTCAACCGTGGCTTCCCAGGCCCTGTGGTGGACAAGACACCGGCTGTGCGCATCATGAATGTTGCCAGAACAAGAGAACCTTCATGGGCTTGAGTCTTGAGAGGCTTCTGTCAACAATGGGTCACCTGAACATCACACTCTCATTCCCTGAAGCATGGTACTGCCAGATCTTCCAGAAGGAACCATTCTTTCTACATGAACTGCTGAAGATCCATGAGTCCTTCCTTCCCTTCTTGCTGAATTCATGTGTTTGCTACTGTTAGGTCCCCAATGTTGGGTCCCCCAATAATGGGTCCGTGATTAAAGGAGCGAGACTGATATAAAGCGAAGGTCAAGCAAAGCTTTATTTCGCACCAAGCATCAAGAATCAAACCGACGATCAAACAGACCGGTCGAGGCTGCCCCTTACAGAGAGGACGACCCCTCTCTGTTTCACAGGCTAACTTTTATAGAGCAAAGGCCATGTGGTTGGGCCTGGCCATGCACAGGTGGCCAATGAAATTGTACACACAGAGAAAGCTGCACAGTCATGCTAGGTGACCAGTTGAATTACAGTTTACCCTAGTAGACATTGAACCAGCCTATCACCTTGGTCAGAACTGGTGCCCAAAAGGTGCCCAAAGGGTGGGGCCCATACTTCTTGGTACCTAGGGAGACAGTATGTGCACCCACTGATTGAATACCTCCACCTGGCCTGACCCACCCTTGTATTTGGACTTTGTTACCTGAGACTTATTTTTAAGTAAGTTCCCCTGGGGGAGTGGGCAGCGTCAGTTTAAGTTTTACTGCATAAACAACAAAATGGCAGTTCAACCGGGGTGGGGCCGCTCTGGCTAAATAGGCCCTTACACTACATTACAAAGAATTTTACTCATATCATATATAACCTTAGTAGTCATCATACAGAATCAAAATCCATTGAGATACTTTTTGAATCTTGACTCTTATCTCCATGGCATTTACTTGGCTTCTCAATTTTAAAATAGCTGCAAATTTATCGAGGTTTAATTTTCGACCTCCCTATCCAAGTCATTTCTAAAAATGTTGGGCAGGACAGGGGTTAACTCAGAGGTATATGGAGGTCAATTGATAGCCTCCCATGTGTGACAGTAATTCAGATATGTCTCCCTTTTGTATAATAGGTCAACAGAAATTAACTCTCCTCAGTAGACTATCTTATCATGCAACCCATATTTATTTCCAGATCTTTCCATAATAATCTCAAAATATCAAAATAATATCAAAATCTCAAAATATCCAGATCTTTCCATAATAATCTCAAAATATCAACAAATGCGTTGTTGAAATCAAGGTACACCATCTCTACAGTATCCACTGATTTGCCAACTTTTTAGCCCTGATGAGAAAAAGAAATAATTACTTCCAAAACATCTATGCCTCATTTCTTTGACAAAGTTTATTGAATGCCTCCTTACATGAAGCATTGGGTAGGCCCTGGGGATGGAAGGATGAAGCTTATAGTCCCAAATGCAGAGTGGAATTGGGTGTCAGCAAGAGATCTAGTTGGGAACTGGCTCCTGAGAGCAAAGGGAGCCAGGACGCAGTCCCAGCCCCTGGGATTCTAAGCCTGGAGCTCCCTGACCGAAGGTAGCCATCTTTGTTCCAGAGGCTTTCACTGGCTAAAAAGCTTCCTATCAACCTCCCAGTCCTTCTGGACGTGTAACACTTCTTCCAGACAGGTGGACTGAAGGATTCTCCCTTCTCCTCAGAATCCACTTCTATAGGCCCCCATCCTGCCCTTCAGCCATTCCCATCTAGGAGATTGGCAGCTCCCTTGGCAGCCTAAACAATACTTGGTCCCAATTAGCATATAATTACATTGTTTATCTGAAGGAAGAAAAAGGCTTAGTCTCCTATGAATGGCTTGAAATTTGCTTTCCCAAAGACCAGGGCAAGAATCCTGTGGCTTCCCAGCATTGACCTTTATGGGAGGCATAAAAAGGAAGCCCTCTTCAAAGCCCACCCCCCCTTCCTGGTTAATTGTCTACCCATCCAGTTTATCAGGGGAAAAAAAAGCAACCAACAAGGAGCTATCCTTGATTTTCCTTTCCCTCTGCTGCCACTTCCAATTCTCCAGCAAGTCCCACACATTCTCCCTTTAAATATCCCAACCCTGATATCTCTTACCATTTCTACTGCTGCCTCGGGATCTAGGCCAGCATCCTTTTCCACTTGGTCCCCGCTTCCGCCCTTTCCTCCCACAGCCCCCACACACCCAACTGGCCCCTGAGAAACTCCACCCAGCTCAGGGAACTCTGCTGCTTGAACCTCCAGTGCTTCCCTGGAACAGTTAGAATAAAACAACAACTTGCCCCAAAGGTGTTCTTCCTTTTGGGGGCATTCCAGGAGGAAAGAGTAACGCTATTTCATTTTGATCAAGCATATGCCAGTGAACTTAAGAAAGGCAGAAGATAATGCGTGCCCTGATGGCTGGTGATAACCAGGAGATGGGGCTGTGTTCCCGTCACCTGACTCTGATGAGAAGAAGGTGGTACGTCCTCACTCTTCAGCCCCTCATCTAAGGGGCACATGTGCCAATCCCCTGCCTGTGAATCCCCATGGCTGAGGTCAAGTGTCTGTCCCATGCTTAGGCTGGTGACGCCTGAGATCTCACCGCGAGCTTGTGAGCTGATGGTGGGGACCAGGCCTCACTGCCCGGGATGGTCCCTCGCACCTATAATTAAATATAAATGATTCTTTAAAATAGAAAAATAGAAAGAATTTGTCAATGGCCTATATTGGTTTGATGTGGTTTTACTGTGTAACAAAGAACCACAAACTGGGTGACCTAAAACAACAGGCATTTATTGTCTCAGTTCTGAAGTCCGAAAGTCCAAGATCGAGGTGCTGGCAGGTGGGTTCCCTCTGAGGACTGGGAGGGAGACTCTGTCCCTGGCCTCTTTCCTGGCTCCTGGTGTTTGCTGCCAATGTATAGGGACCATTGGCCTGTAAATACATCGCCCCGGTCTCTGCCTCACCTTCACGTGGGCTTCTCTCCGGGTGTATGTCTCCAAATAGCCGCTTCTTATAAGGACACCAGTACTACCGGATTAGGGCCCACCCTAATGACCTTATTTTGACTGGATTCCCTCTGTAAGACTCTGTCTCCAAATAAAGTCCCAACCTGAGATATAGGTGGTTAGAATGTCAACATATGAATTTTAAGGAAAGAGAATTCACCCCATTACACGGCCTATCATCACACCAACATAAGAAGCCTGGTTAACATGACAAATATAAGAGCTCGGTTGTTTAAAAAAGCAGTACACAAAGATGTAAGATTTGTGAGGATTTAACAAAATAATGCACGTAAAGCACGTTAAGCATAATAAAGCGCTGAACACATTCCATTTCCTTCTGCTCCTATCCCTCCAAATCACCAGCCAGTTCTTTCCCCGGTAAAATATGCTAAAAGGTAATTTCTTAGGGGTGCCTGGGTGCCAGTTGTCTTAGGCTCAGGTCATGATCTCAGGGTCCTGGGATTGAGCCCCACATCGCGCTCCTTGCTCCGCAGGGAGTCTGCCTCTCCCTCTTTCTCTCCCCCAGCTTATGCTCTCTCTTAATAAATAAAATCTCTAAAATAAATAAATATTAAAACATAAAATCATGACCCATACAAACATAAGATGAACACATATTAAAGGTTTCATTTAATTCACTAATTAATAAGGGTAAGATATGGCAAGTGGCTCAAAGGAGAATTCAAAGAATCACACATAGGCAAGCAATCAGGAATATTACTACTCCATCCACACAATTCACTTGCATTTTAGAGATAAGAATCATTCGCCTTTACTTTTCTATGACCTAAAGATTTGTAAATTGGCTTACATACAACAAAAAGTAGGTCTGCCCAAAGGATGCACTAGACAGGACAACCAGTAATCCCCCCTACCCCATTTTAAAGCATTTTGACAACTTTTCTTGGCAGAAGTAAATCTTGGACCAGTAAACCTTCTTGCTTCCTTCTACTTTTCAAACAAGGAAATGGTCAGCAAAACTCAACTCATAAAGCTCCCATTTATGAAGCTGTTAAAAATAAGTGTTTTTAAAATCAGGCCAGCATCTCAATTTGAAGAAACAAAAATAGTCATTAGAAAGGTGGAGACATATTGGAAGGGGGGGGAAAAGAACCCTCACTAGATACCTGCTAATGTCAGAGTCCCTGCTGGTAGTGACCCACCCCTAGGAATGTGACTCTGAAAAACAGCAAGACAATCTTATTTCTCACCACCCTTGGAAACCTGTCCTGCTGTCCTGCTCCTGAGATGACAACAAATCCCCTGAAGAAGAAACCTTGTCTTCTTTCCCACTCTAAGGATTCCTCTAGCCTAGCTCCTCTCACACTATAACTTGGAGTTCATTATTTCCGAGAGGGCAGCACCAGTGTCATATCCATTTTTTTTTTCCTTTTGCTCCTGGCACAAAGTCTGGCAAATAGCAAAGCTCAGTTTATTAAATCAGGTTGGGTTGGATTGGATTGGACTGGATTGAGTTGGTTGGGTTGGGTTGGGTTGCGTTGAGTTGAATTGAGTTGCACTGAAGTGAATGGGATTCCTGTTTTAGGTCCCAGCCTGTAAGAATCAGCCACACTGCTGAAGCAGCTGTCCTTTAGTCGTATTGCAAACTCAGCCTTCTTTCAATTGCTATCACTTAGCAGGCAATTCTATAACACACCGGGACAAGACTACACGGAAGCATGTAAAGTTCAGAAAGCCACAGAGGCACCATTTAGTGCAACAAAGGCTTGCTAAGTAACGATTCCATTTCTTCCTTGGGTATCAGATCTTTAGTGCCTCTGTAAGTGCCACCCTTCCCACCACAGAGGCTGGAAACTTTGTGGGAAAGGAACTCACGAATGAATGAGAGTCCGTATAGCCTAATAATGCCAATAATTACCAGCAGTTGCAAAGTACTTTGTGGTTTGCAAAGTACTAGTCATACACATCGTCTTATTTAATTCCTGCAATCATCCTGTGAAGGTTGGACCATCATTCTCAATTTAAACACAAGGATAGATAGGTCAATGAGGTGAAGCTAAATGGGTGGAGGACAAATTCTTACTCCAGGACAAATTCTCTTTCCCCAACCTCACTCCTCTCTGGGAAAGATGAAAGCAGAGGGATGCTCATAGAATCATGGACACTCTAGGGGGCAATGAACTTGGTAAGCTCTTTATTTAGGTTATTGTTGAAGTGACCAGCTAAATAATGAGCACATACATTAATAATGGTTCCCTTTTCAGTCTTTGAGCATATATTCATTGTGACCTACACCTAACCTTCAGGTCTGCCATGTGACTGGAGTAGTGGGCTGGATGGGAAACAAGAGCTAAACACCAACATCATACAAACCTCAGTGTGATATTTGCGGGACCTTGTTCTGAGCAATTTACAAATATTAACTCATTGAATTTTTATAACCACCTTCTTCTGCACTGAAAGACATAAAGGGAATAAAATAAAGACTAGATCAAGGATCAGCAAGCTTCAGTCAGTAGACTAAAAAGGCCAACTGTCTTTTCTTTTTCCAATAAAGTTTTATCAGAGCACGCACACACACACACACACACACACACACTCCCTTATCTATTACCTATGGTTGCTTTCACATGACAATGCCAGAAATTAATAGTCATCACAGAGACCACTTGGCTTACAAAGCCTAAAATACTTACTATTTGTCTCTTTACGGAAGAACTTTGCCCAACCCTGGTTTAAATGAATACCATTTTTTAGCAGATAAGTAATAAGGATATTTTGTTCCTGTGTCTGACTGTCCCAGGAGACTATAGGCTTTCTACATGCAAAGAGTGTGCCTTGTGCATTTTTGCAGCTCTGTACCTAGCAGAGGGGCTGCCATAGGAGGGGACTAGAAAAAAAGATTTGTTAAAATAAACTGTCAGGAAAATCTGTGAAAGATTTTGAAATGACAAAAACAATTACTGAATGTCCTTTCTAGCATACCCATAGGTGTCTGTGGCATTATAAAGAAATTGAACAGTTTTGTTATTGGATAAGAAGAGATGAAGGAGGATAGGAATGAAAGTTACTCCAAGAAATAATGGCTGAAAATGTCAAAAATTTGGCAAAAGTCATAAACCCATAGATGCAAGAAACTTAGTGAAACCCACTAGGGTAAACTTCGGGGAGGGGGGGACTCAAAGCTGCTGAAAAACTCAAAACTCAAAAGCTCAAACTGCTGAAAGTTAAAGACAAAGGAAAACTTCTGAAAACAGAGAGAGAAAAACAAAATCTTATCTATAAGAGAAAAAGAATTAAAATAAGAGTGACTTTCTCATCAGAAACTATGAAGGCTAAAATAAAAGAGCACAGTATTTTTCAAGTATTGGCAGAAAAGAACTGTCAACCCAGAATCCTATACCCAGCAAAAATATCCTTTAAAAATGAAGGGAAATCAACACATTCTCAGTTGAAGGAAAACTAACAAATGTGTCACCAGCACACTTATCCCAAAGAATGGCTAAAGGAAATTCTCTAAACAGAAAGGAAACAATAATAGAAGAATCTTCGAACATCAAAAAGGAAGAAAGAATATGATTTTTCTCTGTATTTTGGATAAATATGTAAGCAAAATATAGGTAAATACAATAAACTTGGCATTTCCTCTTTAGTTTGCCAAATTATCTTTGATGGTTGAAGGAAAATCATAACACTGTCTGATATAGTCCTAATTATAGTAGAGGAAATATTTAAAGCAATGATATTATAAACAGAGGAAGGTAAAAGGAAATTAGGTTTCTATATTTCACTCAAACTGGTAAAATAATGACACAAGAGACTCCCATAGGTTATATATGTAATGTTATACTTAGAACAACCCTAAAAAAGCTATCAAACCGGGGTGCCTGGGTGGCTCAGTCGATTAAGCATCTGTCTTTGACTTAGGTCATGATCTCAGGGTCCTGGGATCGCACCCCACATCGGGCTCCCTGCTCAGGAGTGAGTCTGCTTCTTTCTCTCCCTTTGCACCTCCCCCTCTTTGTGCTCTCTTGATTTCTCTCTGTCACATAAATGAATAAAATCTTAAAAAAAAAAAGCTATCAAGCAGGTGAGACCAAAATAGTACAGATAAAATGGAATTTAAAGAAATATCAAAGTAATCCATAGGAAGAAAGGAAAAGAAAACAAAAAATAGAAAAACAGAACAAACAAAATAAAAAATAAAAAGGCAGACTTAAGCCCTAACTTATTAATAATAACATTAAAGATAAATAGTCTAAATACAACAATTAAAAGATAAAGATTAGCAGAATAGATTTAAAAACATCGCTCAACTATATGCTTCCTAAAAATAACTCACTTCAAAGAATGACATAAACAGATTGAAAGTAAAAAGATGGGAAAATGTTGTATTCATTTTCTTTTGCCTCTGTGACAAACCACTACAAATTGAGCGGCTTAAACCAACACAAATTTCTTATCTTAAAAAAGCCAATTTCATTTAAATTAAGAACTTCTATGCTAGAAAAGCCCCTCTGAAGAGGATGAAAATACAAATTACAGACTGGGAGGAAATATTTACAAACCACATATCTGATAAGGGGCTAGTCTAAAATATATAAAGAATGCCCAAAACTCTCAACAGTTTAAAAAAAATCCTCCTGGAAATGCACAAAAGACATGAAGGGACATTTCACTGAGGATGAGACAAATGGAAAGTAAATACATGAAAAGATATTCAACATTATTATCCATTAGGAAATTTATATTAAAATCACAAGATATAGTCCAGAGATTTATGCCTGAAAAAGGCAATCTCAAAAGGCTACATATTGTAGGATTCCATTTATATAAAATTATTGACATGACAAAATGACAGAAATAGAGAACAGATTCATAGTTGCCAAGAAGGTATGGGAACAGAAGAGAAGTAGATGTGGCTTAAAAGGGCATCATAAGGGCACCTGGGTGGCTCAGGGGGTTAAGCCTCTGCCTTCGGCTCAGGTCATGATCCCAGGGTCCTGGAATCGAGTCCCGCATCAGGCTCTCTGCTCAGTGGGGAGCCTGCTTCCCCCCTCTCTCTGCCTGCCTCTCTGCCTGCTTGTGATCTTTCTCCCTCTGTCTCTCTGTCAAATAAACAAATAAAATATTTTTTTAAAAAGGGCATCGTAAAGGATCCTTGTAGGGATGGGATGTTCCATATCTTGACTGTATCAATGTTAATATCCTGGTTGTGTCAACATACTATAATTTTTGCAAGATGTTACCATTGAGGAAAACCATGGGATGGTTTCTGTTTTGTTTCTTACAATTGCATATGAATCTACAATGACCTCAAAATAAAAAGTTTAACTAATTACTTAATGAAAATTTTTCATGCAGGATTTCATAGGCAAGTTAAGAACAAGCCCATATAATATGGTCTACAGTTTTTCAAGTTGTCTTCACATCTATCATTTCATATAATCACTGGCTCGCTCATTCATTCATTGATGTTCGTGTGTAATCATTAAAATATTCTCTATTAAGTACTGTGGTTGGGCTCAAATTACAGTTATAAATCCCACAGTTCCTTCTCTCAAGGAGGCCATAGTCTTTTTATCCTCACCAACCACAAGAGTTAAGTAGGACAGGTATTATTATTCCTGTTTTAGAAATGAAAAAACTTACTACCAAAGGATTATATGCCTTGTCCAGAGTCACACAGTAGTTCCACCATGGAGCTGGCTGTAGACATGGGTCTTATCTTGTCTTACATTCTTCCCATGTTACCTACAGTAAAGTAAAATGGGGACAAACACAGGCTTTGGAATCAGACAGTCAGATAGGCTCAGCAATGCCATATTTTAGTGGTATGCCCTTGGATGGGTCCCTTCATCACCCCCTGCTTTAGTTTTTTCCTCTGTAATAGTTCCGATTTTGTAGGATTTTGCAAGACTTCAATAAGTCTTAAGCAGTGCACTTAAAATGGGTAACACATAGTAGCCTACTAAATGTCACTTGACATTAGAATATACCAAATATATTGGCATATATATTTATATAATAAATTATTTATTAAATATATAAATATAAAATTATTATAAAAATAAAAAATAAATAATAAAATAATAACAATAAATAAATAAAATATAAAATAATAATAAATAATAAAAATTATTATAAAAATATATAAATAAAATGTATTATTTATATAAATATTTATATAAATGTATTTATATATCTTATAAATTATAAATATAATATACAATTATCTATTTAATATATAATCATAATAATATATAAATATATATTATCATATATATTATCTCCAAGCTGTCATCAAACATCAATTAATATACATATATTGAAAAAAGGCAGGGGTAGGACACTTGACTCTTGATCTCAGGGTTGTAAGTTCAAGCCCCGCAGTAGGTGTAGCGATTACTTAAAAATAAAATCTTTTTTTTTTTTAAAGATTTTATTTATTTATTTGACAGACAGATTAGAAGTAGGCAAGAGAGGCAGGCAGGAGAGAGAGGAGGAAGCAGGCTCCTCGCGGAGCAGAGAGCCCGATGTGGGGCTCGATCCCAGGACCCTGGGATCATGACCTGAGCCGAAAGCAGAGGCTTTAACCCACTGAGCCACCCAGGCGCCCCTAAAAATAAAATCTTTAAGAAAAAAAAGAAGAAAAGAGGCAAATGGGTAGAAATATTTATGATTCCTGTTTGAGGGAATAAAGCAGTGGCATGTTTGGCCAGATCCTCAAACGTCCCAAAGACAAAATTGGGACTAAAGATAAAAGACCCCTTTCACCATGAACATTTTTAAGAAAACTTAAAAATTAAGCTCCTCCCATACTGACCACACAGGGAAGCTATGGAGTCCATTTATTATTTGTATCTTGTAATCCTCTCCCTTCCCTCAAGCTAGTAACCATATGTTGGGGTGTGCCTGTGTTTTCATACATCCAGCTGGGTGAGGCATAAGGACTGTAATCAGTTCCTTCCCTCGACAATGTCCCCATTTTTTCACCTGTCCACCAATCATGGATTAATTATGAGTCTTGTCTCCCCAACAGGTGGTACCTGTGATCACATGATCATATCAGATCCACCTCCCAAACGCACAGTTAGTCTACCCAGTATTTCTAGTACAAATGCTCATTACCTGTGTATGCAAAGGGGTAGAGCAGGTGTGGTCTTTACCAGACTGTTCTTTGACTTGGTATTTCTGTGCCTGTTGACAAAGTTGATGAGGCAGTTCTAAGCAGCCACATTATGGAATGTCAGCTTAAATTAGATGATGCTAGATCTGACATTCAAGGAGTTGCATCCCCATTTTCAAGTGGGACACCAACGTGGTCCCATCACTTGCCATTACTTTCCTGGAGGCACTTGGCTCTGGCCAGCGTCATTGGTAGCTTCTGTCAGGGATTTTTAAGAGTTCCAATTTCAAATGTTGTGTGGTCAGTCACACTATCAAAGCCATAGAAACACCTACCATTTGGCCTGCCTCTTGTACCTCAAATTGGCATAAAAATCCTTTTTCAAGGGGCACCTGGGTCGCTCAGTCTATGGAGCCTCTGCCTTTGCCTCAGGTCCTGATTCCAGGCTCCTTGCTTAGCAGGGACCCAGCTTCTCTCCCTCAGCCGGCCACTCCCCCTGCTTCAGCTCTCTCTCTCTCTCTCTGACAAATAAAAAAATAAAATCTTTAAAATAAACAAAGAATCCTTTTTCAAACCATGGATTCTGATTTGAGATTCAAAAAATAAAGTCACCACAGTTTAAGGCCCAAAGACTAGGAATATTTGAAGCTAAATGGAAAGACAAAGCAGATTATTTTCAGCCATGACGCTGCTGAAAAAGGCACATGAGGACGCTGCATGCCCGGGAAAAGGACACATACAATGGCTCGACTTGATGAAAGATCTCTATGAGCTGCTTGTTCCATGGAGAACCAGTTGAAGTCTTGATAAACTATTGTCATTCAGAGCGAGGTATTCAGCAATTTCTTGAAAGTTCATGACTATGGTGAGCCTCTCGCTTCAAGAAAACCAACTAACTTAAAAAATCATTATCAAAATTTGAGCTGTGACATGAAAATCAGAATTTTGGAAACCTTGTGTCTGCTGCTATGAGACTTAGATGAATGTAAGGAGTGGGCTCTGGGACCTGTGAGTTTGAATGAGCTCCCGACGAGGGGATGGGAAAGAGGAACGGGAAGAGAATACCTTCCGAGACGGTAGAGAGAAAAGAGGCAGAGGGTGAAAGAGATTAAAGATGAGGAGTCAGGGGGTGCCTGGGTGGCTCAGTGGGTTAAGCCTCTGCCTTTGGCTCAGGTCATGATCTCAGGGTCCTGGGATCAAGCCCCACATAGGGCTCTCTGCTCAGCGGGGAGCCTGCTTCCCTTCCTTTCTCTCTGCCTGCCTCTCTGCCTGCTTGTGATCTCTCTCTCTCTCTCTCTCTCTGTATCAAATAAATAAATAAAATCTTAAAAAAAAAAAAAGAGATGAGGAGTCAGGAGTAGGAGGAGAGGTCACCAAAGGCAAGAGAGGGCATCAGCGCTGGTCTGTGCGGAAGACTTGGGTGCTGGCGGTGGGGTTGGGGGCGGGGGCTGTGGTGCTACAAGAGTGCTTGGGAAGGGTAGGGTAGCTGCCAGCATAGACCCAAAGGGAGCCAGGAAGGCAGGCAGTAAGCACGGGAGGTCGTTCTGGAAATTTCTACTTTGAAATTTCCAACATTGAAATTGATTTATGTATTAGCCTTCCACTCCTTGGATGCATTCTGAGGAAATACTAACTGTAGTCTGAGGTTAGAATGGCAATATGTGTGATGCCGCTTTTAAATCTGGCTGCTTCTCCTTTATGCAGAAATTAAATGTAAGTGCCTTCCGAAGGCCTTGATTGCTAACGTAGGCTCTCACTGGCACTCTCTATTGAGCTTTCTCATGAAGACCCTCATGAGTAGTGTCATGGAAGCTCCTCGAACCATTTGTACTGAAGGACCAGGGTTTTTAAATCTCCAGTACCTCATGGACTGACACTTTGGTTAAAATGCAATAAAAATGAGCAATTAGAAAAATGAAATTTAAAAATCCATATCATACAAGTCTAATTTTTTTAAAAGATTTTATTTATTTATCTGACAGACAGAGATTACAAGTAAGCAAGAGAGGCAGGTAGGGAGAGAGTGGAGGAAGCAGGCTCTCCGTGGAGCAGAGAGCCCAATGTGGGGCTCAATCCAGGACCCTGGGATCATGACCCAAGCCAAAAGCAGAGGCTTTAACCCACTGAGCCACCCAGGCGCCCCCATACAAGTCCAATTTTTATTATTAGATTCAACAAACACTAAATTTCAATAAATATTGTCAGAACTAAAGTAACACGGGCAATAAGGAAAAACCACAAGAATTTTGCAACATTGAAATTGTGCATATAGGGATTAACAAAGAAAATCATTTACGCTTGGAAGTTTAGTAATTCTGTAATTGTAACTAAATAAGCAATTGTAAGTAAAATAGCAATCTTACCCATATTTTTCCTCACATTAAACTTCTATACTCACACCTTAAATTAATAATGTAACAGTATAAGTATTTGCTTTTTTAACGTAAAAAACTGAACTTTCTTCTTCATTAATTTATTTGATCTGGGTTAGATTGAGAACACATTTCACAGGGGATAATGTGTACCTAAACTCTTTCCATATTTGATTTTTCTAGCACTCGTAATAGAGAAATCGTTCTGCCAGGGGTCTGCTGACAATATGGGGGAAGACATGTAAGGCGGTTTCAGGGAGCACCTGATACGCGTTTCTAACTTCACGCAAAATTAGGTAAGCAAAGATGTATTTTCAAAATTCATCTTAGTCCTTCAAAGTTGCCATCTCCAATGAAATATCCTTTAGAGTTGAGGTTAAATTTAAATTATCGTTTGATATAAAGCATATAATAAATCTATGCATTGCCTTTGCATAGGCCTTCACTTGATAGAAAGTAACATTTGGAAACATACTTTCAGATTTGACAAGTATTCAAGTGATAACTTTTCACAAATGTGCAGTAACAGATCAGCCCTTGGTGGATCAGTGTTATTACATGAAACATGCCCTAACAATCAGTGGAAACTGTTCTTCCAAGCTTCTAACTTTTTTTTTAATGCCCCTCAATCTGATCTACCATTGAAAAAAATTTGCTGCATTATCTCCTTGCATGAGAGTATCATGATGACCGAAATTGTCAAAATATCAGATGAATATGCAAGTCTGGTTACCCAATTCACATCTTTTAAAAGTTGGCCCAAATGACTTCTAATAGTTCAGAAACACTAAGAACTCGTTTTTATAATCTTTCATTTTTCTCCAATTTTTATGCACTTTTGAGTTACAGTTGATAAAATAACCTTGGAATATCGAGCGCTGTCATGTGGCCCTTCTTCAAGAGACTAGCATGTTCTCCTACCCTGTTCTCTGCTCAACAAGACACTGGGTCTCGCAGCAATGTCAAATTTCCATACAAGTTTCTAAATGCTTGCTCTGGATTGTTGCAATTAGTGCAGCCCAGACAGACAACAAATAGCCCACAACCAGTGTGTGCAGCCCTGGTTTAAACATCAAAACTCTCTTCAAATCCTTCCTAAATCTCTTTCTCCGTCTTTCCAAAACTCAGCTCTCTCGTTTTCTTCTCTCACAACCCCCTTCTCTGATATTTGTGCCCTCGGAGCAACTCCAACCACCTGCTTAGGAAACTGCTCCTCATACCTTCAGGTTCCTAGCTCCCAGTTTAGCAAAGCAAAATGGCCGTTCTCTGCACCTGCTGCAGGGGGTGGGGGGTAGGCAGGGGAGAAGTGGGGAGGAGAGAGATGCAGGGTGTGCAGTGTTGGATTACATGACTTGGGGGGATAGAACCATACATAAAAATACAATTTAGTCTTTCTGTCCTTTAACAACATTGTTTATTATAGAACAAAAGGGGAAACACCTGATCATACCTAGATCAATCTTTGGTCAATGACCATATCTTTGGCTCAATCTTCTATTTGAGTACTGATGGTTTGTTTGTTTGTTTGTTTTCCTTAACTTCTGCAAGAAGTTCATTGTAAATCATTGCTACCATTCTTGGAAAACATACATGACCCAATTCTCTGCCTGTCATTTTCCTAGCATATCACATAGCACGTGGTTAGTATTCAAAAATGTTCAAATCTGCAGGGGAGGGAGAAATGTTCCTCTCCGGGAACCAAAGAAATATCAGTTGCAAGCAACTCGAGATGCCATTTTTTCATCTCTAAATTATTAAAAAGTCAAACGACCAAATCACTTAGTGCTGTGAAGGATGAGTGAGGCTAATTCCCCCAGACAATGAGGGCGGCAGCGTAGAATGAAACAAACGTTCACACTTCAGAACGTCTCCCAATTTCCACAAATATTTATTAAATACCCATTTATTCTCTCGTCATGGAATGGAATTCACACCCACCACAATCCTAATTGTACCCTGATCTCCAGTCAGCAGCCAGTTGGCTTTCTGTATCCCATGAGGATTCTAGTCACAAACTTCATGCTATTTTGACATGATGCAATTCGAAATGAGGTGGAGAGAGTTTGGCATATTTTATTTCCTCAATTTATCATTAAATCTATGAAAGGCAAAAAAGTGGTCAGAGTAAACCATCAAAAATGCTCCACCGGGATCCGGAGACCAGGCAGACACGTCCTGGTGATGAAAGTTGTTGGTTAAATATTGCCCCATGTTCCCCTTTGGGATCCTTGCAAAACAAGAGCGCGCTGGGGTCTGTGAAGAAATTATAAGTAGCGATAGAGGCATCTTTCAGCCAAAGCATTTAAGAAAGTCATTTCTGGAATCCTGGCTTGCCTCTTGGAACAGGAGTCGAAAGACAGCAAATAACCTTGTAAAGTCTGCCCTCTACTGTTCTTCAGAGCCAATGTAGCCAATATCCACAGACTGATTTTATGTTTTAGAGGACATCCTGACTGTATTGTCTACCATTTACAAACACCTTCAACAATGCCAGGCAATGCGTAGACGCTTTACGTGCTTGACGCATTCAGTACTTCCTGTAGCCTCATGACATAAGTAAAGTGTCGTTATTTCTACTTCACAGCTGAGGAAACATGTTCAGAGAGGTTAAGTAACCTTGCCAGGGACACATAGCAGACCAGTTAAAGTTCCTAGATGGTACCCCTGGCTGTCTGGTGCGAAAGCTAACAGTTTTTCCTCTGTGCCACAGTGCCTCCAACTTGCTTATAACCTGACAATTTATGAAGCAGATATATCCATATATTTATAGATACCACTTCTCATTTCTGAGAGCACTTTCAGACACACGTTCAAACACCAAATTGATCACAACATACACTAACGACAAGATGGCCATTCGAATGCTGACTCGAAGCAGCTTTGGGACTTTGCAATCCTGCCTTCTAGTCCTGTACACCCCTCCCCAGTCAGCTGGGTGAGCAGCCTACGGGCCCAAAGTGCTGCCCGTGAATTGCATCACGGGGCTGGGGCCACTTAGAAGGCACATCTGACACCACAGGGCGTGAATGTTTAACTACCAGGGACTGGTATTGCTGGAGGAGTTCAGCAGAACCAGAGAAGACAGAAACCAGGCCGTCTCCAAGCACTGCACTTCCAGCCACGGCTAGATCGCCAGAGGAGAAGCAGCGAAGTCTGACCGAGGCCACCAGGGCACAGTTCATCATCTGACTAAGAGGCCCACGCCACTCGTCCCTAAATGGCTGTCAAAGAGTGGCTGGGAGGTCTCCTCGGAAGGGAGAGAGGGAGAGAGAGAAGGGTCGGGGCAGCTTGGATGTGATTTAGGAAACTTGAGGATCCCGCATTGAGTTGGTGTAAATGACAAGGGCATCAGTTACCTGTGTTCTGTCTTCACTTGGTAAATGAGGACGTTTTTTTGTCTTTGGTACTTGGTTGGCATGTAATCGGAACATGTCACCCCGGGAACAATGTTAGGTCCCAGCCACCCACAAAATTCATTTATTATTGAACATTATTCTTGATTGAAAGTATCCAAAATACCACACGGTTGTGACCGAAGTATATGCAAAGAGTTTCTGGAAAAACCCACCCGACCCCAGGTTCCAGCCAGACCTTAGGTTCTCCTGTGTCATCTGTCCCCCTCCCACACCTGCTAAGCAGGGACAGCAGGACTCCCCAGTTCTAGGCCGGTGCTAGCAGGGGTGGGCAGAAGCTGCAACTGTGTGAGGACAGAAGGGTGCAGAGCGAGGACCGGGTGGTGGGGCTGGAGACCCACTGAGCAGCTGCTGGTCAGGATTTTGGACAGCATTGCTCCCAGCAGAACAAATTCTATGTCCCGGTTGGAAATCTGGTCCCTCCCTTTCTATTCTTCCTTTAGTTTTCAATCTGGCCCAATCCCAGGGCCTGGCCAAATTGAGTGAGCACGGAGGCTGTGGGTAGGATTGTTCAGGTCCCAAGAAAGAGTGGATATTACCCTCCACCCAGCAGGTTGAATAAAGAGAGTAAGGGAAGGGATTATTGAGGAGAGTTAAAGGAAACCACAAACATGGGGAAGTGCCCTGGAATAGGCAGGGAAGGGAGCATTGCCACCACATGCTGAAGGGACAAGGGAAGGGAGACGGTTGCAGACCCAGAGAGAATACTGTAGGAAAGGGACACTGGAGCAGAGCTGCAGCTATCAGCCTAGAGATTCAGCCAATCCATGCCTGGCAGAAGGAGACTCAGTGAAATGAGTAACCCATCCTTGCTCCGTTTCTGCCCTCTGGCCTCTGGCAATGGCCAAACACAGCTAGAAGCCAGAAACCCAAGGAGCCCTCTGATGCAATCCACAAAGGTCAGCCTCAAAAAGCGCACAGCGGGGGCACCTGGGTGGCTCAGTGGGTCATGCCTCTGCCTTTGGCTCAGGTCATGATCTCAGGGTCCTGGGATCGAGCCCCGCATCGGGCTCTCTGCTCAGCGGGGAGCCTGCTTCCTGAACTTCTCTCTTTCTCTGCCTGCCTCTCTGCCTACTTGTGATCTCAAATAAATAAATAAAATCTTAAAAAAAAAAAAAAAAGGCACACAGTAGTGTGGAGATGGGCTTAAAGTAGATTTGCACTGGGCCGTGTGAAAAATTTAGAGTATAAGGGCCTTCCTCTACCTGTACCACTAACTCATCAGGTGGCTTGGTGGATGGCCTAAAGACATAGGGTTGGTACTCAAAGCAACCGATCCATCACTTTCTATCCTTGTGAGTTCGATCTAATCCTTTAACCACGCTAAACGTCAGTTTTCCCATCTATATAATAGGAATGTTGTCCTCTGCCATCTCATCTCCACCAAGTATGTGTGTTGGGTTTCAGGTTTTTTTCAAGCTACAACCACCCTTCAACCTGTTAAGAAACCCAACCTTTATTTTAAAGGGCCTACAGGTACCACAGGGGTGTCCGCATGGGGCCATTAGGACAGAGGTCAGCAAGGTTATGAGTCATAGGCAGACATCCTTCTCTTGGGTGACATTCAAGAAGATCCTGGCTTGCCTGCATGGAGAGCATTTGCCGTGACTTCATAGCATGGCTGATGGAACAAGCTTATGGCAATAGTGAGGGATAAGGGAAATACTCAGAGACGCTGACCTCACTTCCAGCCAACTCCCTGAGGTTGACCACAGACCTCAGTTTGGCCATTTTTCACTAAAGAAGCCACAGCTCCCTACACGGCTCCAAATTTAGTCTTCAAAGTGCCCCCAGCCGGACTTCTTCCAAGGATGTTCTTTCTCTGCAGATCCCTGGGAACAGGTGTGAATGTGGTGGGGTGGGGGGAGGGCTGGTTTTTTTTTTTTAGATCTATTGTTATAGAACAAACTGACTTTCAAGATCCTATCATCTACATCTGTAAAATGTCTATCAACTGATGTACGAATAAATACAGTGTTTCTATACATCCAATGGAATATGATCCAGTGATAAAAAGGAAGGAAGTACGGAGGCACGCTACAGCATGGGGGAGCCTGAGAATGTTCCATGAAATGAAAGAAGCCAGTCACAAAGGACCTAATCATATATAATTCTATTTATACGAAATGTCCAGAATAGGAACATTTATATATCTATAGAGAAGCAGAGTAGGTTAGTGGCGGCCTAGGGCAGATATGTAGGTGGGGGGAGGGGGTGATAGGCAGAAATGGAGATTGACTGCTTTGGGAGATGATAAAAATGTTCTAAAATTGGTTGTGGGGATGATTCACAACTCCGTGAATACTCTGAAAACGACTGAAGTTCACACTTTAAATAAGCTAATTGTATGGTATGTGAATTAATCTCAATAAAGTCGTTATAAAGAAAGAATGTTCTGGAAATAGATAGTAGACAGTGAATGTAATTAATGCCGCTGAATTATATGCTTCGAATGGTTACACTGGCAGTTTCTAGGTTATAAATATATTTTCTGCAATTTAAGCATTTTTAAAAAGTCTTCAAACAGCAATATGAAAAATAGCCAACATTGGAAATGACACAGATGTGGACGAAAATATTGAGGAATATCCATACTACACATTCTTGCTAGATTCATGCCGTACGTGCATAAAAATGCTACTTGCATCAATGTGGCTGACTCTCACAAAAATAATGTTGAAAAAAAGAAGTCCAATAAGAATGTATGCATAGTTTACTATTTCATTTTTATAAAATTCAAAAGCAGGCAAAACTAAACTATAGTGTTAGAGGTGGGAATAGTGGCTATCTTGGAGGAATACGGTTGTGCCAGGAGGGGACAGGAAGGTGACTTCTGGATACTGGTAATATTTATGTTCTTTATCTGAGTGATGATTACACAGGTATGCTGACTTTATGAATATCCATCAGGCTGTACACACACATGATTTATATAATTTTCTGTAAGTTCACTAGATTTCAAGTTTTTTAATTTATTTTTTAAAGCCTTAGAAGTCACAGTCCCCCGGGTAATTTTATTTTATTTTTTAAAGGTTTGTTTTTTAAGATTTTATTTATTTGACAGAGATCACAAGCAGGCAGAAAGGCAGGCAGAGAGAGAGAGGGGGAAGCAGGCTCCCTGCTAAGCAGAGACCCTGATGTGGGGCTCGACCCCAGGACCCTGAGATCATGACCTGAGCTGAAGGCAGAGACTTTAACCCATTGAGCCACCCAGGCACGCTCCCCACCCCACCCCACCCCAGGTAATTTTAAAGCACAGCCAGGACGGAAATATTTATCTCCAGTAACTTCCTGAGGACCCACCAAAAACCAGCTCCAAGTTCTCCCTAAACTCTTTCCTTTTCCCAGAGCAATCCTTTCTCTCTCTCCCAACCCCACCCAGTTTCTGTTTGTTGCTAAAGCTCTTCCCGTTTGATTCTGCTCTGCAAAGCTTCTGGATTTATAGCCAAACAAATCCATCAAGGTGCATCCAGAACAAAAAGTGTTTACCCCTTAGTGGCTTTCTGGCACCATTTTAGGATGACAAACTCAAACTACAGCAATATGTTTTTCTTCCCATTACATTTATAAAGTTCTTAACACAATGACCAGCACTCAATAAATATCGAATAAATAAAGAAGGAAGGTCTGAGATGAGGACCCTGGAAACATGGGACCAAAGACCTGGAGACAGAATAAGCTGATGAAGTTTAAGAGCTGAAGGAACCAGGCTGTAGCGAGGGAAGGAAAAAGAGTAGGAGGTTAGCGAGTAATATTACTGGTGTCTGCTTCCCCCGAAATCCAGGGAAGAGTCGAAAGTGATTCCTTTGTTCCTCTTCCTGTGTTGACTATGGGGGGAAAAATCACAGGATCTGTGTGACCCTGTAGCCATTGCTTAAAACCACTAGCATCTGTCAACACGAGAGGCAAGAATATGCAATGGGAAAATGGCGGTCTTTTCAACAAATGGTGTTGGGAAAGTGGACGCCTATATGCAGAGGAATGAAACTGGATGACTTTCTTACACCATACACAAACACGAACTCAAAATGGATTAAAGACCTGAAGGTGAGACCTGAAATCATAAAAATCCTGGAAGAGAGCCAAGGCAGTAATTTCTCTGATGTTGGCTATAGCAACATTCTTCTAGATCTGTCTCCTGAGACAAGGGAAGCAAAAGCAAAAATAAACTATTGGGACTACATCAAAATAAAAGGCTTCTGCACAGTGAAGGAAACAACCAACAAAACTATGGACAAACAAAACCAACAAAACTAAAAGACAACCTATGGAATGGGAGAGGATATTTTCAAATGACATACCTGATAAATAGCATCGCTATTAATGTCACTGCAACTCAACAGCCAAAAAGTAAAGAATCCAATTTAAAAATGGGCCGAAGACGTGAACAGACATTTCTCCAAAGAAGACATCCAGGTGGCCGACAGACTCATGAGAAGATACTCAACATCACTCATCACCAGGGAAATGCAAATCAAAACTACAATGAGCTATCCCCTCACACCTGTCAGAACGGCTAAAGTCAACAACATAAGAAACAACAAGTATCGGGGAGGATGTGGAGATAGGGGAACCCTCGTACGCTGTTGGTGGGAATGCAAGCTGGTGCAGCCACTGTGGAAACAGTGTGCATGGATTTTCCTTTAAAAGTCAAAAATAGAACTACCCTGCAATCCGGTAATCACACTACTGGGTACTTACCCGAAAACCACAAAAACACTAATTTGAAAGGATTATATGCACCCTTATGTTTATTGCAGCATTACTGACAATAGCCAAACTATGGAAGCAACCTAAGTGTCCATCAATAGATAAATGGATAAAGAGGATGTGGGATATATATCTATAGATAGATAGATAGAGATATATAGATATATCTATATATATCTACATACATATATAATGGAATATTACTCAACCATAAAAAAGAATGAAATCTTGCCATTTGCACCAACATGGATGGAGCTAGAGAGTATTATGCTAAGTGAAATAAGTCAGTCAGAGAAAGACAAATACCATATGATTCCGCTCATATGTGGAATTTAAGAAATCAAACGAGCATAGGAAAAAAAGAGAGAGGAAAAAACCAAGAAGTAGACTCTGAACTGTAGAGAACAAACTGATGGTCACCAGAGGGGAGGGGCTGGGAAGATGGGTGAAACAGGTGATGGGGGTTAAGGAGGCCACTTGCTGTGATGAGCTCTGAGTAATGTATAGAACTGTGTATTGTACCTGAAACTAATAAAAAGACTTGATGAAATAAAACTTTTTAAAAATGAGGATAAAATCAATTTATTCATAAAAAAAAAACACACACACACCACCGCCCTGCCAGCCTCTGGATAGGAACATTCTATTTGCATTATCCTGCGTGTAAAGTGTGTGCACTGCTCTCTGATGCCTGGCCCTTTCTGTACTCAGGCTTGTTTGGCTAAAGTTTGAAAAAGGCTCTGGCAGAGGCTGCTTGTACACATCAGTATCTGCGCTCCCCGCTTCCTCCTGGGCATACACCGGAACTACACTTCCCAGCCTGCCTTGCAGTTAAGTGAAGCCTTGTGACTTGCACAATGGGACTGTGAGCAGAACGGAGGCCACTCCCAGGTGCGCCCTCTGAACACTCCCCTACGTGATTCTCGCTCTCTTGCTCCATCTGCCGGCTGCACGAAGAGGGTGCCAACCGCCCTGGCAGGGTGTAGGATGAACAGCCCGAGTAACTCTGGAGGTCCCTGGCCCTGCCTATCGCTCCATGAGAAATTAACACATTCATTATGTAAAATGTCTGGGGCTGTTTGTCGCTGCTTCTGACTAATTCAGAGACTGCGGTGATGTCTGTGTCTTTCCGGATCCTGGAGTCTCTTCCCAGTCTCTGCTTGGCTTTAGAAGAACTCCGGTCTCTCCAACTCCTCCCATTTTCCTTCTGGCCTATTCAGGTAACTAATGGAGCATAAAATCTAGGGCAACGAGGTGAGATGAGAGTGGAAATCCGTTCCAGACGTGTAAATGAGGCTTCCTGGCCTGGAAATTCTACTCGTGGGAATTTTTCCTGAGAAGATTAATCAACAGAAGCAAAAAGATGTTCATTGAAGCAGTACGCATACTAACAAAATAATTAGAACCTGCCTAAATATTCAGCCATGGGGGAAAAGGTTAGTAAATTATGATCAATTCACTCAACTAAAGGTAATGAAGTAATTAAACATGACAGGAAGTCTGCATAACAAGATGGAAATTTTATTAATGCACTCTTAAGTGCAAAACGTGGATCATAA
This sequence comes from Mellivora capensis, assembly GCA_004024625.1. Taxonomy (NCBI): domain Eukaryota; kingdom Metazoa; phylum Chordata; class Mammalia; order Carnivora; family Mustelidae; genus Mellivora; species Mellivora capensis. The sequence continues at coordinate 68,614 of PISX010003815.1, read as the reverse complement.
ATTGTGTTTTCACAATACTTAGCGCGATCGTTAGTAATACGTAAAATTACGTATGCCTGTGGATAAGACAAGCAGGAACAAGAAAATCAAAACAACTTGATTTGTCAGGATGCTTCAAATACAGGTGTGCTTTTTCTTTCATTTCTGAACCTGGTAATGCATTTATAATGGTCTTTATGCATAAAATTAAATTGGGCTTTTTCCCAAAAGGATATTAGTGGTGGGTTGGATGTGATGATTATCAAATCATAGTAACTCATGGAGCATTAGTTTCCTAATAGGTATTTACAGATTTAAAACATGTTTTTAAACTGATAGAAAGCCTGAAGATCTATCTTTGGGTTTCTGTTTTTACTTCCTGGAAATAAAGCACAGGTTTAGGTCATTGGAGCAGAAATAAGGCTCAAGGATCATTCATTTGCCTGAACTTCTTTAGCAAGCACTCAATAACACAGAGGGGGAAAAAACCCTAAATCCTAAATTCTCAGTCCAGCCAATAAGACTTTTCAAGCTAGTCACTTTCTACTGGTTAGGGAACCAGAAATATCTTTCTGGATATTTTAAGCAGAAGGGATTCTGTCCAGAGAATTTGATGCTTGCGGAACAGTCGAAAAAGGACCAAAGGAACAAAAGTCAGGGGAAGCCATGGCTGGCTCGGAGACTTCCTTCTGGGTCTCAGAAGCAGGAAATCGCAGCAGGCAGAGGAAACCAGCAATCATCCAGCTGGCTGCAGCCCCAGGGTCAGTGATCCCCAGAGGCAAGCCTGGACCTCTGAAATGCCTCACATCTGCAAAAGCCACACGCCTGCTTGTCACTGCCAGAGGAACAACACAATGGCCTCCACCTACTTTCCACATTCCAAATCTTGCGCAAGTACCTCTGATGAGCGGAATCGGACACAGAACCCTGGCAGGGGATTCTGGAATATTCTAGGACCTAGGCTTCCCGCCCTCACACAATAGGGTAGACTAGCTAAAATGGGGAACAGTGGTCAGCTGCCAATAGACAATGGAGCATAAGTGTCCTGGGAGTAGGGACAACTCAACCTCCAACCCTTCCAATCCAGGAGTGGTGCAAAGAAAGCTTTCTTGACCTTCAGGACCTTAAAATAAAAGCCCTTTGCTTAGATCTCAGACAGGAAATAGGGTGTACCTTCTCATTTTCCTTCTGTCCTATTAGTGCAGGGCTAAATTTATGGTCAGACTTTCCACAGCTGTTGGGTCTTCCCATGAAGAAAAGAGTGCATGCAAAGACCGATGTTCTCCTGTGGACCCACCCTGGCTGGCTGGTCACCGTGGGGTCGCTGACCTTAGCTCAGGACTTGAATGGAAAAGCAAGGTTTGGTCTGACCCGTTATTCCTCAGATGGTTGAGAAATGCCGACCACAATGACTCCACTCCTGGCTTTTTTTTTTGAAGAAGTCTTCACTGGATTCACTGGAATCTGCACTTTTTAAAAATCAAAGATGGGGCTGGGGGTGTATCTAGTTAGTCAGCGCCCAGCCCAGATTGTGCTCGGTAGTGATGGCCACTGCCCCAGACTGTGTTTGTGTTTGATGCCCTTCTTCTAAATGCTCACCTTCTTAGAAATGCTTTGTCCATAAAAGTAAAGCAATTACCATCATAGCTAATATTCCCGAGAGCTGACTTACGCAGGGTAGAGTGCTGAGTATTTTACGTGTGTTTTATCTCAGTAATTTTGGAAACAACCTCAAAATAGGCACTATTGTTAGATCTGTTTGAGAATATGGACATTCTCGCCATTGGCCCACGATCCTACGGTAGGCGGCAGAGGGGCTACCAAGGAGTTTCCCTAATCTCCTTCGGAGTCTGTGCAACAGGAGTCCTGGGCTTCTTTTCACTCCCCTGCCACACATTTGCCTGACAGGGCACTTTCCAAAGCGTAAGACAGTGGGAGTTTAGGGTTCACCAACACTATCCACAGATACATTCAGGAAAACAGTAGTAGGTTACTAGCAGTAAGCATTTCTGCGCATAGTGAGGGAGGGGCAGGGGAGTTCCTCAGTTCATCTCATCTTGTTCTAGACTAGGAACTCCAGGAGGGAGACGAGAGCCGAGCCTCCATCCAGCCAAGGTTAAGTACAAGGCTGATTGTGATAAACTTCATGCACTGAGTCCATCCAGACTCAACAGAATTCGAAAGCAATCCCCAGTGGGCTGGAAATGCAGGTGTTAGAACATGAAGTCTGCTCACCACAGTCCTTGATGTCCCAAAGCCCTCCACTGACCATGCAGGCACCATTGATGGCAGGAGGGGAGGGGGGCATATGTGGTGCCGCTGTATTCTTCTGCTCCTCTCCCCACTCTGCCCACATGCACACGCATATGTACCTTCCCAGCCCTGCTGGGGGCCAGCCCCAGACCTTGGGGCGGAGAGGCTGCGTCGCACCACTCCAGCAGGTGACCTTGATACCCTAGTCCCTGGGCACAGTGTTCCTGCGAGTTCTGTGGTCCACGGCCTGGGGCTGCCAGGGCAGATTTGTTCAGGGTGGTATCCAGGTGGCCAGCAGCCACACACTGGCATCTGTCCTTCTTGTCGGTCTGAGACAGTTCATTGTGGATGTGTCCAGAATCCTTCCTGGAGCTGTGCCCACAGAGAAGACGGGATCATTCCAAGGAAGAGCCCCGCGCCAGCAAGGACAGCTTTGCGGACTTGCTGGCTGATTCGATGACCTGGGAGAACTGATGAAAGGCAACTTGGTATCTCCTCCTAACGAGGGCTGGAAGAGCCAAAAATGGCACCTCGCCCCCCAGGTGCAGCTGCGACCCCCTGGAAGCCACAGGCGTGGATGGCCGGTGTCTTTCCCTCCCAGGCCAGCCACAGGCCGACAATGCCATTTGCTCTGCCTCACCTGAAAACACAAGGCTGTTCCTTCATCAAAGGTCTCGAAGGGAAGCTAGGTCCCCCGGACAAAGCTACAGAAAGGCAATTAGCACTATGTTGTGGAGACAACTCCTCCTGGCTGCCCTGGGGGGGAACATTCATATTCGGAACCAGAATTGGGTTCTGTGCTGATGGGGGAGGTGGGGTGCACCAGCAGAGGTTAGAACAGGGGGGGCTCAGATCTAGAGCGGTGAGCACTACAAGAAGGGGAGTGGGCGAGGAGAGCGTCTAGGAGGTGGGAGTTCCGTGGTGCGGGAAGCCTGACAACGGCACAGACATGAGGTGAAGACGCTTGCCTCTTGCACCTCTGTCCCCAGCACACCCTGCATACAGCCTGTGCCTGGGTCCGAACACGCCACTCTCTCTCCTGCTTCCCCTTCGTGTTCCCCCACTGAGTGCCTTTGCCTTCTGTCTGACTGCTCAGCCACTTCCAGCTCTGGGAAGGTTTTCCTGACTCTCCCCCAGCCCACCCCAGCCCCGTAAGGGCTCCCTGCTCTGGGCCCCCGCGGCACCAGCCCCAGACCCCCCACGGCACCAGCCCCAAACCCCATCACCGGCAGCTATCACATTGCTATAATTATTTTAAATGCCTGTCTCCCCTGCTAATCCGGGAGCTCCCTGGGGCAAGGGCCACGTTCTATTCATCTTTCCACCCTTTGCATGGAGCCTGACATAATAGGCGTTCAAAAAGTCAAGTGAATGAAAGAAAAAATTTCCCTGGATTCAGCTGAAAAGGCAATTGCAGTCATTTGAATTGTGCAATTTCCATTGTGCCGTCTTTGGAAAACAGTTTCACTTTTCCTCCTACTACAGATGACTCATTCCTGGGGCCGATAATGCGTTTCTGAGGCACAGAACTTCACTCCATCAAATCTTTTGAAAACCTGTTTATGAACATTTTTAAAGACAAGAACACGATGAGCTTTTGTACTCCTGCACCTCGGTGTTGAGTGATGGAATACTTGAGATGTTTTGGAACCCCTTTGACTACTGCAAAGCCTCCCAAGAGGACTGGGTGGGTGGGTGGTAAACATAACAGTACTCGCATTAGCTACATAGTACTGAATGCCTAATAAACGCTGGTGAGTGTTGGACATTAGGCTAAGTAACTGGTGTCCCTGAGCTCATTCAATCCACATCTAGAACCTGATGAGGTGAGCACAACTGGTCTCCCTCCAGATGAGAAAGCTGAGAATCAGGAAATGTAAGTCACTCCCAGCAAAGTGGCGGAGACAGGATTTGAACCCAGGTTCGATGCCAGCAAGGCGCTATTTACCAAGGTCACCCCTCTTCCTTCTAGACTGAGGAGGGAAGGCACACACAGGACTTGGATGCTGATTCGTGGCAACACAGCACTCCTGCCCAGGCATTCCTGGTAGACAGAGGTGAAGACAGACATCGGCCCCCAATGAAACACACGTGACAATGAGCCAGCTCCATCCAGTGGCCCCTCTCTGGCCACCCATACAGAGGAGCATAAAGACCTTTTCCTGCTAGGAGCTAAGATTCTAGCTTACTGCTTAATGACAACGCACTGCTCCTTGTCCCAGCGGCACCATGGCAACAAGTAGCATTGGCACAAGAATCAAAAGGAAGAAGTGTTGCCTAGCAACGGGGTAGTAGAGAGAGCTTTAGGATTCTGGAGGTCTGAGTTCTAGTTCTGGTCCTCACTACATGGGCCACTACGGGCAAGACCCCAGCTCCTCTGAGCTTCGGTTCATCATCTTCTATAAATACTAGTAGTGCTAGAGGATGGCGGCTATTGCCACGTGAAAAACAGATCACTCCACGCCTGTAGGATTGTTGTCAGGATCATTCTTTTAGGGAGCAAAACATGCACATGGATTAAACCAGAAAGATTTGAAGGACTCACTAGCTTACGTGACTAACCTTAGCTACTCTAAGAGGAGTATACATCAGTAGAAGCATTTTCAAAGGTCATTAAGTAATATCAGCTAAAAGTTTAAATGTAGTTACCCTTTGACTCAGCAACTTCCCTCTTAGGAAATCCTTGCACATGTCCATAAAGAGATATACAAGGTGAAAAACTGCAAACCACCTCAAATGTCCTCTAAAGAGGGATAGGATGGACCAACACAAATGAACACCATGCAGAAGATAAAAGAATAAGGTAGGTCTTGATTCACCAACATGGAGAGATGTCTAAAAATATGTTTAGAGAAAGGAAAGAAGTCATAGACACATATGAATATCCATCCACAAATATACACAGAAAAAGTCATCTCAAAAAGCCTGAAAGGGGACACCTGGGTGGCTCACTCTGTTGTCGGCCTTCAGCTCAGGTCATGATCCCAGAGTCCTGGGATCGAGTCCTGCATCAGGCTCCTTGCTCAGTGGGGAGCCTGCTTCTCCCTCTGCCTGCCACTGTTCCTTCCACTTGTGCTCACTCTCTCTCTGACAAATTAATAAAGAAAGTCTTAAACCAAAAGCCTAAAAGTCTGTATAACAAATTACTCCTAGTAGTTACCAACTTTTTGCTGCTCCCAGAACAGTTTGTAGATATTTGACCTTCCCCAGTTTTGCAACTTGCCAGGTTTGGTTTTTGTTTTGTTTTGTTTTGTTTTAAGATTTAAGTATTTTAGAAAGCGAGCAGGAAAGCAGGAGCAGGAGGGGCAGAGGGAGACAGAATCCCCAGTGGACTCCATGCTGAGCGCAGTGCCCAACATGGGCCTCGGTCTTCAGACCTAAGCCGAAACCAAGAGTCGGGGCTTAAGCGGCTGCGCCACCCAGGCGCCCCTGCCAGTTTGGTCTGCCCCCAACAGTAATCTTTCCCACCTGCGAGCCTCGGCCCAGCGCTCAGAGCGCAGGTACATCTCGTCCCCTCTCTGAAAGCCCTCCGGATTCCGTGGATTCCGCGGGGCGCTTTACGTTTCCCTGCAACTCGTATTGTCTCTGCCATGACACCGGCATTTTAATTATTCTTTTGCGTGCCTGACACTCCCACTAGACTATGACATCCTTGGGGAGAGAAATCTCATCTCATTCATCTTTGTTCCTGAGGGCCGGCTCAGAGCCTAACAGAGAGCTGAATGGAAACAATCACCTGAAACACTGCCAGAAATAAGAACAACGGGTGGAAGCTCTGGGCCCGTTTTCCCAAAGGCAACCTCCCAGGCGAGGCCTTTGTTCCATCCATATCTCAGAAGGTGTGCTCTTGGAGGAAAGGAGAAAAGTCACGCACGGGGAGGAAACTGGGTAGAAATTGAAACAAAAATCCTCCGGAGGCATGGACGTCGGCAAGCCATTCCCCAATCTGGACAGCAGGTGGCGCAAGGGACCAAGATTTCTTCAACCACCAAGGAAGAGGTAAGGTAAGGTGTTGGAGAATCTGGGAGGGTGGGAGCCTTGTCCTGAGCCTCTTTTCCCTGCTCTGCTGTGGCACAAGACAAAAAGCCAGGTATCAGTGGCCTCCTCTAGGATTTCAGCTCTTAGATTGCTGGCTTTACCGCCCGTGTTCCACCTGCTTCAAACCACCCCTCACTATGGCCACTTTTGTTCTTTAAAAACCCATTCTCTGTTGGGGAGAAACGTGCATTTCCATGTCCACCAGTGGCTGTGAATATTAGTAAAACCCTTTGGAAGGGAAATTTGGTAGTGCCTATGAAAAGGAGAACACACCCTGGAGACAAGAAATAACTCAATAGTTACTTAAAATATTGCTCTGCAATTATGAATAGGATGTTTATCATTATCTGAAGTTCCTTTTCTGGAGGCAATTATTTTAATGGTAGATAAGCAAATAAACAAGTTACTGCTGAATATAGTAAATTTTCAATTAATATCTTAATTAGGATAAGGTAGCTATTTTGGTAAATTTGGTAGTTATCATAATTTTATGTAGTGGATTTATTTATGGCAAATATAGGCATGCAAGTACATAATAGCTAGATGGGCTAATTGAATACCATACTGTTGCTGAGGAAGGTGGTTATTTTGTTATTGTGCAGAGTACATTTATTCCTTCAACAAACATTTATTAAGCACTTAGTATTTATGCAAAAATACTGGTGGAGTGACTGCCCCATGCTAGGCACTGTGTCAGGTGTTAGGAATAAATACGTAACAAATTCTCTGCACTTGTGGAACTTTCAATCTAGTACATGAGAAACAAATAAATACATGTGTGGCAAGTGGTTATAACTGCTATGTAAAAGAATAAGGCTTTAGGGATGCCTGGGTGGCTCAGTTGGTTAAGCCGCTGCCTTTGACTCAGGTCATGATCCCAGCATCCTGGGATTGAGTCCTGCATCAGGCTCCTTGCTCAGCAGGGAGCCTGCTTCTCTTGCAGCCTCTGCCTGCCTCTCTGCCTGTTTGTGTGTACTCTCTTTCTCTCTCTGGCAAATAAATAAAATCTTTTAAAAAAAAAAAAAGATAAAAAAAAAAGAATAAGGCTATAAAAAAATCGTGATTAAAGCTGTTATTTTACATTGGGTGCTCCTGTTCTATATTATGTGTAAGAGATCTAATGTTGATCAAAATCAGACATTCCTTCCCCCCACAAAAATTTAATGAGAGTGAGAGAGAGCCACTACTCAAATCATGACATGCATAACTGTCTATGTCTATTGTTATTAGTGACATGAAAAAGTACATGCATGATGTTATGAAACTTTATTAAAGGGCAATTTGCCCTTGTTGGGAGGTCAGGGGAGATTTCCCCCAGGAACTGATGTCTGCACTAATAATATGTGAAGTGTAAGTAGAAATTAATTAAGCCAAGGGTATGGAGAACATTCGGGGCAAAGGGATCTGCCGTGCAAAGGCCCTGGGGTGAAGGGGAACCGGGGAGAATGGGAGAAGGGAAAGAAGGCTAGAAGGAGAGAATGAACGAAATGAAGGGAAAGGTGAAAGGAAACCTGTAGGCCACATTAATGATGTTGTCATTTCCTAAAAAGGTGGAAAGTCATCATGTGTTTTAAGCAGAGGTAACGTAGATGACTTTCACAAAGACGCCTATAGGTGGTCTGTGAAGATGATTGGAGAGACACATATTCAATATAGGATAGCCCAAGCTACAGTGATGGGCCTTGCAAATGGTACTCTGGACTTGAACTAGGGCATTGAGTTGGAGATCAAGAGCAGTAGATGGATTTGAGAAACTTTGACAAAGGAAAAGAAATGCTCCTTGCCGATAAATTGCAGATAAGGTGTATAAGAGAAGGAGATACCAAGAATGACTCTCAGGTTTCCGGCTTGTACAACTAGGTGGACAGTGAGATAGAGAACACCAAAAGGACCAGGCATGTTGGGGAGACAGGATTTGGCTTGGGGCCTGTTTAATTTGCCTTGGAGACTTCCACACAGAAATATCAAGTCAAGAGTTGGTTCTGTGGGCCAGAATTCAGAGGAGAGGCTGAGGGTGGAGATGGACATATCCATGTTCCCCACAGGGAGCTGAAGCTGTGGGTAAGGATGCGATCACCTAGGAAGAGATTGTGGAGAGCAAAGGGGAGAGGGACATCAGCACCTGATAGTGAGAATGAGAGGGGTAGACTGGCAGAGGACGCAGAGAAACCAGGAGAATAGTTTATCTTCAAAGCCAAGGGAAGGGTGTTTCCAGAAGGAGTGAATGGTCAACCATGTCAGTCGCTGTTGAGAGGGCAAGTAAGATGAGGCTGGACAGATGTCCCTTGGATTTGAGGACATAAGGGTCATGGGTGACCTAAACTGGAGCTGCCTTGGTGGCATGCAGGGCCAACATCCTGCTTGGGATGGCTGAGGGGAGAGAGGGGAATGAGAGTAATGGAGACAGTAGTAGAGACAACCCTTGGGAGAAGCTTAACCGGGAAGGGGAAGAAAGACACAGATGGGGCCACAGTGGTGGATGAGCCATCCACACACATGCTGACGTCAACCAGGTCTAGAGCAGAGATGCGAGAGTAAAAGCAGGCAATAAGGCAGGTGCCCACATCTTCAGTGGATGAAAGGGAAAATGGCGGCTGGAAGATGGCGGCAACATGGTGCAGAATCCTGGAAGCAGTGTTGCTCAAAGGCACGGCCCTCAAGGGACAGAGAAACAATATTATGGGAATGGCATTTGGGAACAAGGACAGTGACAGCACCTTCCAGCCCTGGGACTGGGTGAGGAAGATGAACAACCATGACTGGTGAGGGCTATAAGGTATGTGGTGTCCTCAGGACAAGTCGGCCGGCGTTATGAGGGAATGGGAAGGAGCACTGGAGGAAAAGTGGGAGATCTCCTGGGGTTTGGTGGCTGTGGAACAAGCAATTGTAGAGAGCTCGGTGATGAGCGTTTGGGAGGTCAGGAGCTGGGCCAAAGGCAAGGAGGTCCAAGACATGGTGGAAAGAATGGAGCATTAGCAAAAGGATGGCTGGATTACTTGGGTTACTGACTAAAAGTGGGATGGATAGCATGGAGGAGTTTGTATCAATGACCTTTTTGAGGAGAGTGGGCACAAGGTCTACTGACTGCAGGTGGGGTGGTCTCTTACCCCCCCAACCCCCGCAACTCTAGAAACTTCAAGCTAGATGGGCTAGTAACAGCCACAGCATTGCTGACCACACGACATACTCAGGAGATGGATCTCCAAGATAAAGATACTGGTTAAAACATGGTAAGAAAAAAACCTCACCTTAAACCTTATCATCTCACAAATCCCGGCTCACCTGTTTCTTAGCTTGCCTTCCTGCCAGATTTGCATTGACTTTTTGTGTACCTGTAATGTACACGTAGTTGGAGACTTTCATTTTTTTTCCTTTGCACATTATGTCACGTATTTTCTATGTTGTTCCATCTTGATCACAGTTAACCTTCAACCTGGTGGAAATAATCGTTGCTCTCATCCAGGGGTGTTTTTTAGCGTGAATAAATAGAGCACCCTGCCCCCAACACCTGCGTGCGTCCACATACACACACGTCCGTAAGGAACTAATTCCACGTGCAGACACGCACCGCGCATGTGTCACAGGTTTGCCGCAGCCCACTAATGCACCTTCAGATTGGTTGACCGTTTCTCAATTTTTTTTTTCCTCTAACACTTGGAACAGTTATCAGCAAAGCTGATGCTGATGTCACCCCACTCCTTTCTCGTCTACTCTGGAAAACGTGCAAGTGAGTGAAAATGACATTGTTGTAAGAATAACCTTGAATCCACTCCAATTTATAACAAAAGCAGCTCGTTCAAAAACTCTGGTGCTTTTACTATTAATAGCGCCGAGGACTTGCTACCCTGTTCGGGCCCCGGTGCAACACCCCAGAGAACCCTGCCCTGGAGTAGAGGGCTGCGGGCCTCTGGGGAAAGACGGACACTAATGTGGGGCGACGGGAGCACGGTCAGAACCCCACAGTGGGTTATGAGGAGCGCACGTCTCCTCGTAGGAAGTCGTGTTTGAACTAGCTCTGAAGGAGGTCACCGTTCAGAACGGGAGGGAAGGCCTTTCTTGGTAGAAGGAATAACACCAACAAAGGCTTAGAGGCCTGAATTCTTGCTGCCTGGTCAGGGATGGGGGCCCATTCTGCAGTGGCTTTAATCTGGTGCCTGGAGGGGAAGCGCCTGGAGACGGTTTGAGAGCCAGGGAAGGTTTATGGAGAGAGAGCTGACAAAATGTTTCAGTTGTGTGATGTGATGTTCGGATGTGCATTGTGAAATGATCACCGCAACCAAGCCCGTTCACACCCCATCTCCTCACATACTTACCCTCTTCTTTCCCTGTGGCGAGATCTACCCTCTTGAGAAATTTCAAGGTGTAATACAGAATTGCTAACTGTGGTCACCACGGTGCATGTTAGATCTCCAGGACTTACTCATCTCGTAACTGAAGATATGTCCTCTTCCACCAACATCGCCCCACGCTGCCCCCACCCTCCTCCTTCCCCCCCCACCCTCCTCCTTCTTATTTCCCTTAGCATAGTGTGGTCCCAAAGGCCGGGATTCCCTTCTTCCTCCGGGCGGGATGGTGCTTGGCTGTCTGTACATATGGCATTTCCTTTACCCACTGACCCACTGATGGACACTTGGGTTGTTCCCGTGTCTTAGCTTTTGTGAGTAACGAACATGGGAGTGCAGATAGCTCTTCAGGATCCTGAGTGCATTTCCTCTGGGTGTCTACCCGGACTGGAATCGCTGGGTCACATGGCAGCCTTTAAAAGGAAGATGGTGCTGTGTGAGTCCACGCTGGTTTAGAAAGCTCCAGTAGAAAGACTGTGGGGGAGAGAGGACAGAGTGGAGAAGCTGGGGGCCAGGCTAGGAGAGCTAAGTGAGGAGGGCGGGAAAGTGGGGAGTGAGGGAGCCGGTAGCGAGCAGGTAGGGAGCCAAACCTGGTAAGTGACACTTCTTTGCGCTCAGAGCACTGGAAGGCAGGACAGTGCCTGACCCCCGGCTTTCTGCAGGATCTCTGTATCATCCTGGCTGGTCAAGCGGGTAACCCCACCCTGTCTGCAATTCGCAACACTGTATCATCATATGACCAAGAATCACCCCATGCCTGGGAACAGGGTCATGCGGTCCAGGAGGTTTCCTAAAGTGAGGGGTTTGGGGAGGAATTTTTTTTTTTTTTTTAATAATAAACAGAAACGAATGGGGCACCTGGGTGGCTCAGTGGGTTAAGCCTCTGCCTTCGGCTCAGTTCATGATCTCAAGGTCCTGGGATAGAGCCCCACATCGGGCTCTCTGCTCTGCAGGGAGCCTGCTTCCCCTGCCCCCCCACCTCCCTCTGCCTACTTGTGATCTCTCTCTCTGTCAAATAAATAAATAAAATCTTAAAAATAAATAAATAAAATAAATAAACAGAAACAATGTGAGGAATACAGATTCTTCCAAACAAGCCTCCTGCTGGCTGGTTAATAGAATCACGCGGACTCTGCTTTGAATCAGTGCTCTGCGCCTCACCAGCTTTGTGACTTTGAGCAAATTACAAAACTTGCTTGACCCTCAGTTTCTTCTTCTAGAAAGTAGATAGTAATTCCTACCTTGGAGGACCATGGCGAAGATTCCATGGGCTAAAACATGAGGACCTCCGTCATACCCCTTTCCCCTGTCCCCCCACTCACACCCCCTCAACCAGTGTGGCCCTGCCCCGGTTAACCACACAGCCCAACAGCCATGGACCAGGAGCAGCCAGACAGGGGGCTTGGAGGAAGAAACCAGGGCTGTACTTCTAGGCAGAAAGGGAAGTAGAATGAGATGCTACCCATTAAAGCTGACTAATTCCACTGGAATTATGTGGAGGACAAAGGAGATTAATTCAGTAATATCTCTGAAGTGCTTCAGAGACACTCTGTGTGGGCAGAGTCCCCTTCCAGAGCAGGGGCAGGCTGGCTGTGGGTGCAACAAGGGGTTTCTCAACAATGCTCTGAATTCCAGTCCACCGGAGGCATTTCCCCAGGCACTGAGGGAGAACGGCCCGCTTAGACTAAGCAGGCTTCCTGCTGCAGCCCTGGGTCTGGGGAGGCTCCCGAGATCTGTGGCCCCTCTGGATAGTGTGACAGCCCAGAGCTGACTCACGGCCCCCGCCAAGAGGCTGGCAGCTAGCTAGGAGCAGACCGGCCGGCAGCCCAAGGGTGAGCTCATTAACCACAGGAATCGTGAGCCATGCCGTGTCCCCAAGGCCCTCTGTGGGGCAGAGAGGCCTCATCCCTGTGACTGCATATTGCTGCCCTTAAAGACCACTGGCTCTGGGGTTGGGGGCGGGGAGGGGGGGGGCAAGGATCCCTTGTCCTCTTAGCCCTGGGTGGTCCTGACATCTGGCCATTTTACCTTCCATAAAGACAATTTGTAAAATGGGTAATGACAGATGATGTCATTTTTGTGCCGTGGTGAGAAGTTCATATGACTACATTCATAAAGCAAAACTCAGTGCTCCGTCTGATGTTGTGACCCCGTTTGGGGTTTGGAAAATATGGTTCCTACCAGTATGCTCAACTGAGGTCTTCCTGTCTGTGGTAGAGAAGTCCACCAGGCATGGCTTGATTACCCTAGGAAAAGTACCTCCAGCAGGCCGGGCTACCCTGCAGAAATGCCGTCCCTTCTTTTTTTTTTTTTTTTTTTTTCCAAGAAAGGCAGACTGCCACAATCAGTGCCTCATTTGGATGTGTCTCGAGTCTTGGAAGCCTGACTACCCTAGATTCTCCTACAAATAAACCTGTTTGGAGGTTGTAGTTGGGAAGCACAGCTACTTGTATACCCTTGACTGAAGACCAGTTCTCCCCTATTGGCAAAGGTCATCCTCTCCAACAGAGCCTGCCGCTTCGGGAGGGACTCACATGGAGCAGTAAGGGAAGAAGGGGACCCCTGCCTGGCCAACCAGAACCGCCAAATCACCTGTGACAATCATGGGGGTGACAGATGTCACAGCCAGATCGCCTTCACATCCCCTTCATGGGGCACACAGCAGTAGAGAAGCCCAGGACACACACAGACACACACACACAAGTCTATAAAATCAAATACCATCCTTCTGCAAGAAAGAAATCTATTTGAAATCTATATCTTGTTGGTCAGTTTGGGTCAGGGAATAATAGAGGAGATGTTTTGTGTCCCTTACAAACAACCCAACACTGGGAAGTATTTCAAAAGAAGGTACCTCTTGAGGGTGGCTGATTTTAAGGAACCCACACTCGTCCGAGTTTGCTATTCCAACGAAGTATGTCGGGACTTCCAGGAGGAAAGCCACCCCTGGCTTCTATACCTGCACTCCAGGAAGCCCTTTCTACTCTCAAGGGTTTCCCCATCAGCGTGTGTTGTGGTGGAGTTTCCCATTCGTGAAGCTTCCTTTGATTTAGAGGTTTTACTCTCAGAGTCCTCTTTCAGAATATTTACATAATGTCATCTTTGCATCACCGGTGGGCCAGCCAAGCTCATTGCTACATCTTGTTGGATTTATTTTCCGCTATTTCCTTCATGCCTTTCTTTCCTTTTTCCTCCCTTCGTTTCTTCTTCCATTCCTCCCTCCCTTCTTCCTCTTTCCTATATCAGCCATTTATTTATTCCATAAATATCGAATGAGCACACACCATGTGTTGGGAGGGAGTATGGAACCGTATCTAAGAGTTTGGGGACATGGGTCCAGGCCCTTTGCTTTCTTCCTGAATGACTTAGACATGACTTAAGACCCAGCTCCCCAGAACACCGCAGTGACTCATCCAGAAGAGAGTGCGACTCTTTTTTTTTTTTTTAAAGATTTTATTTATTCGTCAGAGAGAGAGAGAGAGCAAGCGAGCACAAGCAGACAGAGTGGCAGGCAGAGGCAGAGGGAGAAGCAGGCTCCCTGCCGAGCAAGGAACCCGACGTGGGACTCGATCCCAGGACGCTGGGATCATGACCTGAGCCGAAGGCAGCCGCTCAACCAACTGAGCCACCCAGGCGTCCCGAGAGTGCAACTCTTGATCTTGGGGTTGTGAGTTTCAGGTTCAAGCTGGATGCAGAGATTGCTTAAAAATAAAAATATAAAAATCTTTGAAAACCAAATGCAAGGGGTGGGGGGATGAGGTCACTGGGTGATAGGCATTAAGGAGGGTGCTTGTAATGAGCCCTGGGTGTTGTATGCAACTGATGAATCACTCAACTCTACCTCTGAAACTAATAATACACTACATGTTAACTAAATTGAATTTAAATAAAAAATTTTAAAAAATAAAAATAAAACAAGAATCCAGTTTTGTCATCAGCCAAAAGAGAACAGTAATGAGAGGGATTATATGATCTACTACATGTAAAACACTTTGCTCCGTGTCTGGTCCTTCCCAAATGTCTCCTATGTGTTATTACTGTTATAAAAGTAATGCAGAGTGTAGGCTGTGTAGTTCAACCACTCAGACTCAAATCCTGGCCCCTAGCTACCAGCAATGTGACCCTGGACAAGTAACTTCCTTGTGCCTTAGTCTCCTCATCTCTAAAATGGGGCTACTAGTAGATACCGACTTCATAGGGCTTTGAAAGGACTTCTTGAGATAACATTTGTAAGATACATAAGACAGTCTACTTGATAATATAATAATATATTAATTAGTATTATTGTTGCTGCTATTGGAGATTCCAGAAATACGAGAATGAGACATAAGAAAGGCACTCTAACAGGAAAGGCAGGCATACAAATGACTAATGACAACATTGGAGGACTGGTAGAAAAGCAGAAGTTCATACACAGCACAGGACTAAGGTTTAACTTTTGGAGAGAAGGATGAAAAAACTTCATCAAGGAGATGTCCAAACAAGAAGTGAATGGGACACATGTAAAACCTCTTTAGAAGCCCCTCCTTTTACTTTCCTCATCTTCTCAAATTTGTTCATCGGTCTCATCTCAAGTCCGAGTTCCTTGGGACCGTTTTCCAAGTTGTCTGTAATCTGGTCCAAGTCTGTTTTTTGGAATTCTCTGATGTGGCAGCCCACCCTTATTCTCCCTCAATCGGACCTTCTGACCTTTAACCTTGCAGGCAGTTCTCATTTCTAGAATGCCCTCCCTCTCCTACCCACCCACAGATAAACCCTATTTGACCTTCAAAACCCAGCAAAACTCCACCTGCTCTTTGAAAACCAAATCCCACATTGGTAAGGTTTTCCTCTGCCTCCTTTGCACTTCTCAGAACCCCAACTTGGACCTTGCTCCATCCTTCCACTGTCTTTTTAGCCAGGCTTCTCATCTGCCTTCCACAGCTGACTCCAGTCACAGGATCCCTATTTCTGACTTTGCACCCCACTCCTGCTCCTCAATTCCAATCAACACCCAAGTCCTGCCCATTCTTCCTCCACAGTGATGTCATACCAGCGACTTCTATTCCTTCCCAGTGGCCAACCCTCCCTCCTCACACCCTTCCAGGTGCTTCCACTGGTCTCTGAGCTGAGTGCCTGACTCCTGGTTCCTAGTCACAATCTCTCCCACACACTGTTTTCTCCACAGAGACTAACTGGGGCCCAGGAAAGGGGAGAAAGACCTAATTTTCATTGTCTACTCTTTAGGATCTTTCGAAGTTTGCATCATGAGCACAAAAGAATGCGAGAAATTTAAAAATAAATGAATAAATTGAAATTAAACCTCTATTCTTCATCCATTTTGTCCCAATTGAGTTGGCAACTCTTGGACATGTCCCCAGCCTAGGATCCAGAGTCTCCTGGCTCTGCCATATAGTATTTTCCTTCTTGCAGGGGACGCACGAGGAGGAGGCTCCTTAGGCATCTCAAACAGGTCTATGTGCTCTCCCCAGAGGAGAGCCGCAGATAGGGTTTGAGAGAAGAGACCCAGTAAGGACAGCAAATCCTGTGTTGGAAGTCCCTCTTTGTTTGCTTGACTTTTAAGTTTTTGAGAAACAGAAAAACTTTTTCATCCCTAATCAGATAAAGCAAGAGAAAGCTGTGTCACTATGAGTTAGTGATTTCCACTCTTTACCAAGGAAGCCCTGCCAGGGCCAGGGTCCAAGCTGAGGGCTGGAAGCCGTGGGTAAGGCTGGGTAGTAGTTGGCATGGAGCCTCACAGGAAATAAAGGGTGAGTGGGACCCTTTGACCCATCCATCTGCTCCTTGATATTCACATTCCTGTTTCTTTGTAATCCCAAGGCTCCTGGGAGTCAGCCACAGTTTTGCAGATGCTAAACACACTGACCCAAGCAGGGACATGTTTGGTAGCCCTTTATAAAACCTGCATGACCTTAAGCTCACAGTGCCTGAACAGCCATGGGTCTCTGTCCCCAGGGTAGGGCGCAGAGATGCTTAATGGCACCCCACAGGCAGTACCCTGGAGCTGGCATGGGAGGGAAGGGGCCCCCTTCTGCCCCTGACAGAGGCCAGGCTCTTCCTAGACCCCAAGTCCCACCCCCAGCCACAGAAGAGCCCCAGGCTCACCTTAACCCTGGAGTCGTGTTCAAAATCCCGAGGCATGCTCCTGCCTAACTATGAGCAAGAGACGAAAGAGTGCAGGATTGAGTCATTGGCCATGACAGAAAGGTCCAGGAAAAGATCAGAGGGTCCATAAGGGAGTAACCTGAGCTGCAACCAGCGGGGAGAAGTGTTCCTCCAGCAAGTGCACTGGCCTCTGCCCCTGGTCATTTGCAGCTGGTGCTTTATCTCCCGTCTTCTCCCTGACTTGCCATCTCACATTTGTCAGTCCAGATTCCAGGTCAGCGACTTCAGCCAGTTATAAGCAATTATCCCCGCATTGAGGGAAGCTTTGATCCAATTAATGGGTCACTCGAAAGGGCCCTTTGGTTTCTAAACCAGGTTTTCTTTTCCCATTGCTGAATGCTTCAAATAATTTTTTTAAAACAAGTCCAAGTAGCAGCTCCTGTGGAAATGTGACTGAGTTGAAGAGGGTGGAGGGAGGGATGATCTTCGTCCTGAGAGGTCTGTGCCCCTCACACATCTGGGAACCCAGAGGTCAAAAGGTGGGAGCCAGGCTCCTGCAACA
Organism: Mellivora capensis; assembly: GCA_004024625.1. NCBI lineage: Eukaryota > Metazoa > Chordata > Mammalia > Carnivora > Mustelidae > Mellivora > Mellivora capensis. The sequence goes on along the minus strand of PISX010003815.1, from coordinate 51,334 downwards.
CGTCTGCCTACGTCTTCTTCCTGGAGGCAAAAAATTTCAAATTAGTGTTTGTTTTCTTTCTCAATCAAGGGCTTTGCGTTTTTAAGTGAAGTGCCTTCTACCAAGAGGGATTTTATAATCCAATTCAAGGGGATTTCAGTTCATGAAAGAGGATTAGGAGCCATTGGGTAGATGACAAGTGTCGGCATATTTCCTATCAAGAGCCTCTTAGGATTTTTACCCTGTCTGGGAGCTCTGCTTTCTTTGCTCTAAGAAGCTCAGAAGAGACACACTCGAGATGTAGGTAGTTTTCTCTCAAGAGTGCCCCTCCTCCTTCTCCTGCTCTTTGCCTGACATCATTTAGAAAGTCCATGCTGCCTTTTTGCACTTAGAGGAAAAGCAAAAATGTCTGGAAAACGAAGACCAAAATTATAACCAGTCTTCGAGCCCTGGGGCAAAGGTAGTAAGATGAACTTGATGTGGATTTCATCTGTTCAGATTGCTATGTTTCTGCTGGGCCAGACACCTCATCCCAGGGAAGGGCACGATGAGAACATTCTTTGTCCCCAAATGGCAGCAGTGTTCTAGGCTGGCTCCTCAAGCAGGAGCTAAGGAACCAGGTGCAAAGAGACATCAGCGGCGGGACCCAGGCAGCCGAACCAGCTCCCCGGGAGCCTCCCACCCCAGCCTGGCTCTCCCCCAGGGCTGGGGCTCCCATGGCATTCTTCTGGGAGATGTGTCAGCTGGAAGGAAGGGGGAGCAGACAGCCCTTTCCAACCTCCCTCTGACTCACAGGACAAAAGAGGGCTAATTGTTTTCCTCCCGGCTGCAGGCGTTTCAGAAAGCCGCCTTCTGAATGGGAGAATTGAAACTTGGACTCGGCAACATCTGGGTCTTGCTTCTTGCTCCTCCGCTTTGGGGTGTTCGTTTCCCCAAGCTTCCCATTTTCCATTTTCCACCTGTAATGGGGGAACTCAACACACATCTGCTGAATGGAAATCATTAATTATGTTCAGTGGCAGATTCAGAATAACGAACCCAATTTGCACCATTCAGAGACACTTTCATGTCACTTTATTGTTATGGTGTCTAACTCTTTTGTTATAGGATCCCATCAGGCCTTTCTCTGTCGGCCCTTCCCCCGCTCCCCTACCCCCAGCCCCCACCACCCAAGGGCTCTGAGCTGAGTTTGCTCAGGATAAAGTGCTCCTCCCTTCTTGTGCCTGGCCTGGGGCTCAGCAGCAAGCAGGATCTCTCTCTCCTTGTGCAGAAATACTGAAGCAGGCTCCTTCCTCTGCGCGCAGCTGAGGTGGGAAATGTTACCAGCGGAATGATTACATTTTTACTCACATGTTTTCTTCGCTGGTGTATCTCCACCAACGCTTTTTGAAAAGAACATTTAAAAAAAAAAATGCTTTTCTGCTGTAATTCCCTTTTCTAGTCTCTCCTTTTCCCCTTTCCCCAGCTTTTTTGTTGGTTGGTTGGTTGGTTGGTTGGGTTGGGTTATTGTTCTAGTATAATAATAGTCCTGGTTACTAGAAGGGGTGTGAATGGGACATGCTTCCTTATCACCAGGACAGCTCTGTTTTTCACACGTTTGTTGTGACACATTTACTGAGCTACAGCCATCTTTAGGTGACTCTGCTCAGGAAAGGAAGGTCAGTAGTGGGCAGCCGGCTCCAAGGAGCCCACAGCGAAGGGGCAGGAGTCTCACCCCTAGATTCCGGGGTTGGGGGTGGGGTGGATTCATAGTGTCTATGACTGTCTGAAATTATAGACATAATTGTTTATGTATATGCACATGGCAGATATTTCAGGGGGAAAATCCATAGCCCTTACCAGGTTCTCAAAGGCATCCAGAATTTAAAAGAAGTGGGGGTGGGGAGGGGCCGCTAAGGACCACTGTTCTAGAAGGAGGTGGTGAGTGGCGTGTGAGAAGATCATTAAAATGCAGTTTTGCAATTTCTTGCAGTCTCCTTCGACTGACTGATTCTCTCCCCACATCCAATCTGTCAGGAAATCCTCCTGGCTCTACCTTGAAAACATGTCACAAATTCGTCCTTTCCTCACCACCGTGCGGCCACCACCCTGGCCCTGCCATCAAGGCTGTCCGCAGTGTTGCCTTGACCCTTGTCCCTACAGTCTGTTCTCACCACAGAAGTCAGCCTGACGCTTTTAAAGAACAAAGCAGATTATGTCACTCCTCTGCACAAAATACATCCAACACTTCTCTGCCCATGCAGAATCATTCCAGAACCCTTATTCTGTTCCTGAAGAACCAGTATGCTATGCCCCTCTCTCTGCTCCTTCTCTGACCTTGACTCTGATAGGTTCCTTTTCATCCAGTCCTCGTCAGCCTCCTTCACTTCCTGCTACTCCTCATATATCCCTCATAAATGCCACAGGGCATTTGCATACCGTGTCCTCTGCCTACAACATGCCTCCCCCAGATGTCAGCCTGGCTTACTCCTCCACTTCATTCAAATCTCTGCTCAAAGGTCACTTGACCAACCTAGCTCAAACAGCACCCTGCTTTGTCTCAAGCTTTGTTTTCTCTTCCCTCTGACATTAAACTGTATGTTTATTTATATATTGGGTACACACACACACTCACATAGAAAAGAATTTGAGCTCCTCGAGAGCAGGGACTTTGTTGGGTTCATCGCTCTATCCAGCCCCTAGCACAGTGGCTGGTGTATAGAAGCTGCTCAATAAACATTTGCTGAGTGAATAAAAGAATGAAGGAAGCGTAAGTGCAGAGACAGTGAAGCAGGTCATGATGACGTTATCTGCAGAACGCTACAGAAACACATGGAAGAATCCACTATGTCGGATCTGAGCAGGAGGCTAAGATGGGGGTGGGGCTCTAGATGGAGAACATCGGCCTGGTGCGAGCCAGTGCCGAGGAGAGCTAAACAGCCCCCTGACACATGCAGAACTCCGCTGCCCCACATCTCCTTCCTTATCTCTGTCGTCAAAAGCACACACTTGTCAGCCTTCAACAGTCCTCTAAGCCTCTAGCCTCTAGCCCACAGGCCACTGTTTGGGCCCCTTCTCTCCATTCTAGCTTTATCACATGTTCCTTACTGCCTCACAGTTTAGGTTCCAGCCCCTCTCCATCATGTTATTCTTTCCCCCTGGAACATTCTGGAACATTCTTCCACTTTGCTCCACTCCTCTAGCTTGGTCCAGTTAAGGTTTATTTATCTTTCAATTGCCATATTAGATACTACTTCCTCTGGGAAGCCCTCCCTGATGTCTTCCTATGGCCCTCTTGACTTCCAAATCTTAGCAGCACCACGGTGCTGTAGTCGCGTGGTGATCCCTGTCTCCTCCAAAAGTCTCCAAGAGCCTGTAAGCTCACAAAGGCAGGGGCCAAGCACCTCATGCTTCTGCTTACAAAGTAGTCCTCTCTCCATACCTGTGGTTTCCTCCTCATGTTCCCAGGCAAGTGCTAAGCCCAACCTTGGAGCCTGGACTCCTGCCTCCCCACCAAGCACCTTTTGTCCCTCCTGTCTCAGCCCGAGTTAAGGCGGAAGTAGATGAGCGTGGGGAGTGGGAGAGGGCTCCAAACAGCCTCTGGGTCACCAAACTTAAGAGGGCTGACATTCAGAGCTCCCTCTCCACCCCCCAAGGGGAATGAGAGCGAATTGGCAGCTGTTACATCTCTCCGATTTTACTTTCATGAATTGGGTTAATCTTTCACTCATTGGGAAAGCAGAAATTATAGGATCTAAAGTATGAAGCAGAGTTTGGGTTCTGATTCACTCCTTGGGAGAGATTTGGTTCTTACGGTGGCTTTTCCAGATCTGAGATAACAGCATCTTCCATTTTATTCTTCCTGGGTACGTCTCTAAAGGGTCCTCCTGGGCGAATAAATAACCAAGAACATAGCTTCTGGACCCTGCAAAGAACACTTCTCCCTAATTTCTGCAAGGAGGCATTTTGTTACGAAGGGCTTGTTGCGGGGAAATGGTAGGGGAAAACTAGGGATACGAGTACCTAGAGCATTTGGCACGCATTACATTTTAGCAGAAAATAGCAGCAAGGAAGATGCTGCTTTGGGCTGGGGAGGATATTTGGGGAAGAATTGGGGGAAGTAGGAGAGTACTCAGAGACAATGACACAGAGGGCAAAGAAAAAGGAACTGGGTGGAGACTTCTGAGTCACTAAAATTAATGGAGGCCTTAAGAATCTAGCTGATCTTCACCTTTTGTATGCATCTCTTGGGTTAGACCTTCATCCAACAAACACCACCCTAACTACTACGTCGTGCTGTGCGGACTGTGCCAGGTGCTGATAAGAGGCGGCAGTGACATCTGTGGCTGGAGATGCTTATGGTACAGGCTGAGCACAGCACTTACCGCTGGGGGCTCTGCTTAAGGAGCACAGGGGCATAATCGGAGACACGGGTTCAAATCATGGCTCCACTGCTTTGTGGCTATGTGGACCTGAGCTAGCAGGGAACCCCAGGTTCCTAATTTGTAAAAGGGAAATGGTAACACTTATCTCAGCATGTTGCTATGGAGGCCTTCCACTAATGCTTGCTTCTGTTATTCATTCATTTTTCATTTAATAAGTATGTATCAGGGACTTTATAACTCTTTACTGTTATTCCGGTCCGTTCTCTTGCTTGCTCTCACAATTCCCTGATCATTTGTCTCCATTATCTCGCCATCTCCTTGAAGACAGGAAAGGACAGGAGAACGTTGGCAATTTGGAATAACAGCCCTCGCTGACTCGTCTCAGTAGGCGTGCTACCTGCCAAATAGTTTGATTTTTTTTTTCCCCCAAAAGGAGAAACTCTTTCATTACATCACTGGGCAGGATGCCTTCTTCCTCAGCTGACAGCTGATGTCGCTCACAGTGGTTCTCTGTGAGCGGCTTGTGACCACCAAGGGTGGCCGAGCAGGGGGTAGCACAGCCCTGACGTGGCGGCCGGGCAGGCTTGGCAGGCGCCACCTGCTTGGAACCCTCCGCTGCTGGCAGAGGCCACCTCACCCGGCAAGAGCCAATGTCTTGACAAGACTCAGGTTTGTCCCATTGTCACCCAAGGCCCAAAGAGCCACAACACTGATCTGGCTTCATTGAACAAGGACACTCAGGGACAGACAACCCCATGCATACTTCGTCCTCGCACGCTCATTCTTGCACACATGTGTGCACACGCGCACACACGCACACACACACACACACACAATCAGAGCTGGCATGGTTTTTTCTAAAGACAGATACTCTGCAATGAACCTAGAGTTGATCCTGGCTTTTAAAAAAAAGGATGCTGGGAGGCTTGGGGGGCTCAGCTGGCTAAGCATCTGCCTTTGGTTCAGGTCATGATCCCAGAGTCCTGGGATCAATGGAGCCCCATGTCAGGCTACCTGCTTGCTGGGGAGCCTGCTTCTCCCTCTCCCTCTGCCTCTGCCTGTCCTTCCCCTGCTTATGTACTCTCTCTCTTTCTCTCTTTCAAATAAATAAAAAATCTTGTTAAAAAGATGCTATAAAAAGCATTCCTAATACAACTGACCATTGGAATATTTGAATATAAGTGATACGTTAGATGATACTAAACATTTAAGGTTAAACTGCTTATGTGCATGAAGGGTATTGTGGGAAGTGGGAAGTGTAGGAAGTGTAGACTGAACTACTTAGAAATAAATCATCATGGAGTCTAGAAATTAATTTCAAAAATTATGCAAGATAGATTACAGATATAGGTAGACAGGTAAACCAACAGGTGATATGAATATGGCTCAATGTTTATAGTTACTGAATCCAATTCTAAGGTTTATTGGTCTATTCTTTCTCCTGTCTTTACATGTGAAAATTTTCATAATAAGAAAGGGGTAAAAAGAATCCTAAGGAATTAGCTGCAAAAATACTGAAAATCTGGTTTCTCATCATGATTTGTGCACAGGTTATTAGCATGAATACGGATAAGAAGAGCATAGGGAAATATTAGGGGGGCACTTTGCGGACAATAGGGGAAGGAGAGGGGCCACATAAAACAATATGATGACCATCTTTAAGGAACTTCATCCTATGCAATTTCTCCTCTTATATGTTCTCAACCGGGCTTTACAAATGGCCCAGTGAATGAAGCGGGTGTTATTATGCTCCAGTTTTTATAAGTAAGGGACCTATAACTCAGAGAAATTGAGGTCAGTTACCTAAAGTCATGTGACATGTGACAGAACTAGGACAAAGCCCAGGATTCCTACTTTTAAATCTTGTGCTCTTTTCTTGATGCATCTTACCGTAGGCTCTCCCGAAGTGGACCGTGAGACAGGGATGCGGGTGCAGTGGGTGTATGTGGGAGGTTCTGGGGCCAGTGGTGGGAGAGTGGGGAAGCAGCACATCAAGGACAAGGGCAGTCCATAGGGAGTGCATATCCAGCCAGCGACCTCCACAGGCAACTGGAGCTTCATTCCACAGGAAAAAGAATCCAGGAAACAGTAGAAAACACAGGCCTCATAAGTATGCCACCAAAGCGGGGAGGGAGCTGGGATATTTACTCCCCGGTTGCCAAGAATCCTTGCTCGATAGCTGCTCCCAGGACTGATAATTCCCCAGCACTTCCAGCCTCCTGCTGCTCTGGAAAAAAAATTAAAACAAACCCTCGGACACACAGACACAGAGAGGCTGGCCCATGCACCCAGCCTCAGACAGACTGGACGGACGTAAATCACAGATGGACACTGTCTGCTACTCCATGCTTTATGGGAGCCTGGCCAAGGCTGGTGCCTTCCTCTCCCAACCAGCCAAGGGCAAGACGTAGAGATCAGCCTAGACTCCAACCCAGTCCTTCCCAGCCCCTGTTTAGGGTGAAGTTAAATATAACAACCGTTCATTCAGATGGAGCCACATTCGGGAATCCCCCTCTCTACCCAAAGACGAAACGCAGCAGCTCCTGGCCCAGGAGGCTGTGGATGTGCAGACACATGATGCGTACACAGCATTGCTGGCTTTTGAGTTACTTGAAGCCGCAGAAGACTAAGAATAAACCACACAGAGAGAGTTCAGCAGCTGTTTACTGGAGTGTAAAAGCAAATGAATGGGGCTCATCATACATTCCAACACCACCTCAAGCCCCTCATTATGCTCACTGAGTGTTTGAGGACAACCCAGAGATGGGTAACGGGCTGGACTGAATATGGGACCCAGTGGCATGAACCAGCATCCCTTTTATGTTCGTTATTTCCCCTGCACACAGTGCACGGAGCAACCAGACACATCCAGCTGAAAATCGCTTACAAAGGGGAAAATACTGGGCAACGAGGACTGATGTAAAATCTGTTTTTAAGATTTTTACAGCCATGATAGCTCTAGTGACAGAACTCAAATATTTCACCCACAGTGCTGCAAGCGGGCTGCTGTCAGTGTTCCGCGTCTCCTTCCAGAGCGATGGAAGTCTCTCGGGGAAGTCAAGCCTAAAGATAGTACGTGTTCCATGAAGGCCACAGAGAGGCAGGTCACCCAAAGGACACGGGGTATCCGCCTGCTTTGGGGAGGAACTGGTCAGCTTCAGAAGGTCAGACAAAGGACAATGGCACAAGGAAGCCCCAGCCACTGTGACCAGCCCCCTCGTAGAAGACACAGAGCCTAGTCAGTGGATTTTGAGTGTTTCCAGTTTTTCTGGCAGAACAATGTCTGTGATGAAATCAGGGTATCTTAGCTGGATACTAATGGATACATAATTTCTCTGGCCCTTTTCTTCTGGTTCTATGTTTACAAAATTAAGGACTGACTGACTCCTTGTAGATTCCCCACACAAAGAATGCTCCAGTCCCAGCCATGAATTTTTCTGATTTTCATAGTAACAATTTCAAAAGGAACCAGGAAAGTCATTTTTTCCCCCTAGCAATTACATAGGACTCACTATGTGCCCAGTTATAGTCTAAGACAAGGAAATTTACCTAGGTCTACTCATTGCAATCTTCATGACAACTCTAGGAAGTAGGTATTCCCCATTTCACAAATGCGTAAAGGAGAGTATCAGTACTTTGCCCAATGACCTATGGCTAGCAAGAGGCAGAGGCAGAGGTGAGCCCAGACAGCCACGCAGCAGAGCCCACGCTCTCAACCCCCATGCTGTATTTCCTCTCTCATTCGATTTGGAGGTTTTATTCATTTGTTTTTAGTGACTAAATATATACAAAACATACCATCTTAGCCCTTTTCTGTGTCCAGCTCAATGGCATTGGGCATTTCCACATTGTTGTGCAACTGCCCCCACCATCCAGCTCCCAAACTTTCCCATCCTCCCCAACTGATGCCCTGGACCTGTTTAACAATAACTCCCCATTCCTTCTCCCCGCCAGCCCCTGGTATCCTCTATTCTACTTTGTATTTCCATGAATTTGCCTCATGTAAGTGGACTACTACGATGTTTTTCATTTTTGTGTCTGCTTTATTTCACTTAGCATGTTTTCAAGTTCACCCGTGCTATGGCGTGAATCAGGATTCCCCTCCTTTTTAAGGCTGGATGGTATTCCTCTGCATGTGTAAACCACATTTTGCTTGTTCATTCCTCCACTGATGGACACTTGGGTTGTTCCTCTCATTAGGGTTTAAGGCTCCCTGTGATTCAGCTCACATCATGGCTTCTGTGGGGCCTCCCTCTGCCCTTTGCCTCTAGGAAGAGAAAGCATCTCACGCTGGGACAGAAATCCCTGTTCCACATCACATGTATATTTCTCCAAGTAAACCATCACATTACAACTCTAGTGCCCACTTCAGACTTCTGTTATTTTGGAGTAAGGACAGATCCTCGGGGCCTGAAACCCCCGAGCATTGACAAGACTGGGTCTCCAGTCTGGAAACTGAAGAGCCACCAAGTCCACACTGAGACAAAAAGATACACAGTTCCAGATCCCGGGCTTCCCCATGACAAAGCGTATCTCTCTGCGTTCATGGGCACCTTTTGGTTTATATCTTGTTCACTTCCAAAAGCGCAACGTATTCTTTACGTATTTGGCTGCTATGTATTCAATGCCCATTACGTGCCAAGTACCATTGTAGGGGCCTTGAAATTTATCTGGCTTAATCTTGGCAACAAGCCTGTGATAATAAATATGAGTACCCCCATTTATTAGATAGGAGGGGTTCAATAATTTGCCTGAGATCACACAGCTAGTACCAGATAGCTATATGTTACTCTATCCAGTAACGGAACCATAATTTAGATAACTGTTGACTCTTTTCACTGAATTAAAGTTTCTGTTACTTTAAGTCTGTACATAAAGACATTTCTTCAACTTTGTACACGTGGCTTTCACTTTCTTTGGTGCTCACTCCTTAGGAACTATTTCCGGAAGTACTACCACTGAATCAATTAGTATGAATACCTTCGTGGGTCTCAATTGCCCAAATATTTTCCGAAAGGCCAAGGTAGGTGGCCATTCCGTGATTTTATGCCAGGGATCCAGTGTTGGTGAAATTGCAGAGCACGGAGGCAAACGTGGGAGCCTTTTCCATCTCTGCTTTCTTGCTTTTAGTTTGTGTTGTTTTGCTTTTAATCCAACATCTTCAGTCTGACCTTACAATTCTCTTTTAGTCCCACAGCACCAACTCCTACTTTTCTCTGGTCATGTCTTAGATCCCTAAGCCATTCTTTCTCCTGTCCCCCTCTTCTCCTTAATACCTCCCACCTCCAACAAATCCCCTTTTTTGTCAGGGCTCATAACTGTTTTAAAGAAAGAAGCCTTTAGGTGAATTCACACCAAGCAATTAGGGAGTGATTACAACACCCAACGGTAATGAGTAATTTGTTTTTAAGATACAGTGCCTAGGGAATTTGTTTTAAGGAATAATGGGACAGGTGCTTGGGATGGGATGTATGAGGTTGCTTTTGGAGGTGCTGTCGCCAACAGCACCTGGTTAGGCAACTTAAACATCCAACAACACTGGGTGGTTAAATAAATTACAATAAGCCTTAACACAGAATACCATAGAATTAAAATAGATATATTTATTTATATAATAATGATGTACCATGCACTATGGATTTGATATGGTGATATTACATGGGGGGGCAAATTACAATACATTGAATATAATCATAGTTTGGTAAAGGAAGTAAACACGAAATGTCCGTACATATATACACATGTGTATAAATGCGTATATATGTATGTATATTTATGTGTGTCTATATAATATCATATATATTATCAACAACCAAAAAAAAAACCCTGGAAGGATAGACACCAAAATGTTTTCTTTAGGAAAGTGGGAGTGAGGATCATTTTTTTCCCCCTAAGCCTCTTTTCTAATTAAGATGTATTATTTATGTCATCTCTAAAAAAAAAACAAAACCAAAACGTTTTGGGAGAGTTTCTTAGAGTTGGCACTGCCTTGGAGAAAATGAGCATGTAAGGGTATATTTCATGTTGTGTGGGAGGGAGGGAGGGTGGAGAATGGGCGGTTGTTTTTTGGTTGGGGGGGTACCAGAGGCTTGGGACCCTCCGAGGCACAAAACTTATCCCGGCATCTCCACCTGTTCCATGGCCCGCCCAGCCTCTCCTTCATGTGCGCTGATGGAAACATGGCGTGCACTAATTTGCCCCTCTCTGAGCGGCTATAAAAAGCAAGTTGATTTAGGAGTCCATGAATCTCTACCTACTCTAACATATGCTGAACATTTCTGTTGTGTGCTTTTGTTAAAAATGCTTTTTAAATGAGCTTGTGCCCATATGCCCCAGGAACCTAAAATGTGGCTAGGTAGGCTGGTACAAGTCATGTTTCTTTAATTCACTTCCGTGGGTTTCTAATGAGCTCAGTTAACTACAGCAGAGTTGCGCAGTCCCAACCACTGGGTAAACCAGGGAACGATGATCTTCTTTTATTTTCCCTAGACCCCCCCCCCCTCAGGGAGGGAAAGGAGGAATGGTGGAGGAGACTTACAAGTTACTAAGCACTTGTTTTAAACATGGTTTAGGTTTTTGCATTTTTGGTTTTATGTGTCTGTTTTCGCATATTCCAGAACGTGCTTGGCATGGGTGCCAAGGGCATTAAGTATAGTATGAAGAACATGGGGCCAGACTTAGACAGAGCTGTGTTTGAATCTCCGTCTTGTGACTCATCAGCTGGGTGGTCTGGACAATTTACTGAATTTATTCTGCCCTGTTTCCTCATCTGTAAAATGGGAATAATAATAATTTCAATAATAAAAAAAATAAAAATAAAAATAAGATAAAAAATTTTTAAAATTTAAAAAATATAATAATAATAATAACAACAACAACACCTGTCTCATAGGGTCACTGTGGGGATTGAGTAAGATCGTGCCTGAGAGACATCTCACATAGCCTCCAGCATATAACTAAAGCTCAATCGATGTGACTGGTCTTGCTGTAGTTATTGACATCTCAATAGGGATGTGGGAGAAGTCCCGTGAAAAGGGGTGGGGGAATGGGGAGGAGAAAGGGCAAAGGTCACAGAAGTGCCAAAGTTGAGACAGCAGCAAGTACATGCTCCTGAGCTGACATTCATTTGCACCCATGCAGCAACCCTGAGAAGCAAACATGATTGTCATTGCCAGTTTATCAAAGAGAACAGAGGCACAGAGAAGTTAATTCATTTCCCCCTTATCACCCAGCTGGTCAGTGATAGAGCTATTTGGCCTTAATAAGAAGAGACCCTCCAGCACTTCTTCATACTAAGTATACACTTTTAACATCTGTGGGTGCCGGCCCTCGTTCACCCATCTCCTTCCTTTAAGAAGCAGGCCCTGGATTAGCCTCTGAGGACACAAAGATGGTTATAACATGACCACGGTCCTTAGGGAGCCCACAACCCAACAAAGGAAGAAAACATCTTGATAAGCCCAAATGCCCAGCAGACTCTGACAAGTAAGAAGTAGAAACTAAGACAGTCCTCAAGGACTTGGAGGGTTAAACTACTTGAAGGAGAGGGATGATTTTTGAGAGCTGGAGAGTGGGCCGGAAGGAGCGGTCCAAGTAGAATGACTGGACCAAGGCACGGGCCGGGGTATGGGGGGTGGCGTACACTCACAGCGTGGGGTCAGTGTTCTGGCTGAAGACTGGGAAGAGATGAACAGAGGGAAACAACATGCTAGAAAGGCAGTGTGGGGCCACATCACAGAGGGTCACCGATGCCAGACTAAGGAGGTGGGATTTTCTTCTGAAGCCAATGGGAGCCATTAAAGGTTGTTTGGGGTACCTGATTTGTTCTGGATGTTGGGAAGCCTACAGAGGGCTTGGGCTCATGAATGGAATGTGAAGGGCAGGTAGAGAAGATATTCCCAAGGTAGAGTGGTTAGGAATCTGGGATCGGAGATGGAAGTGAGAGAGAAGAAGCGAGCGTGGCACCTGAACTCTGTGTTCCAAGGCTAGATGCTCAGTAGGCTTTTGGAGATTCTGCTCTGGATGCCAGGCAAGGGGGTCAGACTCAGGGTGAATTGGAAAATGGAAAGAGAACCAGAGTCCTCTCCCTGCCACCCACTAGTCCCCCATGCCCAGGGCCTGTCATCTCGGCTTCTTACACTCATTACTGTGCTTAGTTCTTGTGGAACAGAGAGCAGGAAGAAAGTGGTTAATAATTACTATTTTCTGCACCAGGAGTATGAATCCCTTTGTTCTCCAAGACACGTGGCAACTTCCCAATAAATATTTTTTAATGGTTTGGTTGATTGGGTTATTGGTTGTTGGAAGGGTCTAACAAATAATTTGTAAAGTCCTATGAGGTTTTTAAAAATATTTTATTTATTTATTTGACAGACAGATCACAAGTAGGCAGAGAGGCAGGCAGAGAGAGAGGGGGTGTCCTATGAGGTTTTGAGGTCTCTGAATATTAACCCATATAATATTCCTGCCTTAAAATCAAGTTTCCGTAATCATCATTATAATGGCGTGAAAACACCCAGCTATCACTCTGGATACTCCAGGCTGAGATCACTAGATAAATAGAGAGACTTTGATGATTTGCATAAGACCATAGAGTGAGATCAAAGATTCATCTTGTCCTATATCCAGGTTAGTGGGCTGCACCCCCACATCCTGTTCATCCTCCAAACTGCTGTTTGTACAATCTGAATCCCCACTGGGAAAAAAGTCATTAGCGATGAGCACCTCTTCCCTAGAAAGACTATAGAAACATCCTTGAAACAGAAATTCTCCTTCTAAAACTAACTTCTTCAATCACTTAGCACTTCTTCCATTCCAATTTGATTGAAGAGGCACCCAAACAGGTTTTAAAACTGTCACTTGATTAAACTGAACAGCAGTCATCAGTTCAATTCTAGAAATAATGATATTTGGAGCCAGAGAGAAGTAACTATCCACTACCTTTTGAAGGGTCTATGTCATATCTTTTGGCAAGAGGTCTAGGGGAGCGTTTCTTAGACTTGAATGTGCCCAGGAGTCCCACTAAAAAGCAAATTCAGATTCAGTAAGTCTGCACTGGGTCCTGAGACTCTGCATTTCTGACAAGCTCCCGGGTGGTGGGCAAGGATATAAAAGACGCAGAGCGAATCACTGATGAATCCGACATTCTCCTTAAAGCTTTGTGGGGAACCACAGAGGCAGCTGGCAGTCGGGGGGAAGGACAAAAGCTTTAGAGCTGGACAAATTCAGCTTCAGATCTCAATTTCTCCATCCACTAGCCTCTCTGAATCTCAGTTTCTTTCCTCCTCCTCTCTCTCTCTCTTTTTTTTGAATTAAATTTAACAACACGCACAAAGACCATAGGACAGTGCCTGACCCGGAGGAATTGTTGAATGGATGGTAGCTGACGACAGTGCTTTTGAAAAGATCATCAGGAGGGGAAATGATTATGTTCCCATTGATTCCCCTCTGGAATTGTGAGGAAGAGAGTGTGTGTGGTCACAGTGTGGCCACTGTTGCTTTTCTGAGCACCTGCTCCCAGCATTCTGGAACTCCTTCTCTATCCTCCCCAACCCAACACCACCTTGCCCCACTTACCTAATTACTTGTGTTAGAGGAGCAATGCCTGCTGTCAAAACCCCAAGCTTCCAAAGGGATCAAGCGAAGAATTGCAGGGGAAGGAGCAGAGGCCGGGCAGGTACTGGTACCGCTTTACACGCCCCTCGCTCTCCTCAGTCCTTCCCCCAAATTCTGCCCTGTCCCCACGTCCTGTGCCCATATGATCTGGGAAAGAACAGAAACCAGCCCTCAGAATGGTTACATTCTGCCTTGTTCCTCCATCTCCGCGTCATCCAGTGAAGACGAAACCAAGTCCCAGGACTCATCTGTGTTGTTGTCCACTCGAATGTAAGCTCCCTGAAGGCAAGACTGTGTGCTTACTTTTTCCCACGACGATCTGACCTGAGCCTCGCAAAGTGCCACACAGTAGATGCTCAGGAAACAGCTTTTAAGAGCCTGAGTGAGTGTTTCCCTGCAGAGGCAGCTGTGATCAAATGGCAGGAGCATGGAATATGGAACCAGACTGGTGGGCACGCCCCCCTGCCCGTTCTCAGTGGGCGGGACTTGAGCATGTGCCACTCGGAGCAAACAGCTCGTCTCTCGCGGAGCCTCAGTTTCCTCCCCTGTAGACCGAGAATAACGCTTACCCACCCCACGGTTAGGTAAATATTGGCTATAAAAGCGCCTGTGGCACGTGATCAGTTGCTGGAAGCTGAGTTTCCAGCCCTCCTCTGTATCCTTTGATGTTACCATGCTTTTAAATCACACAAACATTTAAAAATAGATGAAATGCAAAGATCTTTTGGAAGGTCTCCAAGCTAGAAAAATAGCCTTTGTTCACTGGAGGTTTAAATTATTCCTATATATGTATAGACACCTAAGAATGCATATGAATGTGACACTGACAAATGCCAAGCTCTCAGTAATAAATCTGCTCTGGAGGAGGAGAGCGACGTCGGCTGGAGATTTTTAATCCATTTGAAAATGTTACCATTCACCCAGGGAAAGCCAGCAAACGGCAGGGGGATGGTTGGATCCCAGTGCCCTGGCATTTCATTGCCAGCTGACGCCATCAATGAATGTAGAGGCCAGAAGAGATGGCCACGTTGATTCACACGGTGCTGAATTAAGAAAATGGCATATTACAAAGAGGGAGAGAGCTGTCAAAGCTGAGGCTTTCGAGATGTTTCCTTTGTCACAGACTGTTCCGGAATAAAGGTTAAGCATGGAAACACCAGTGGCCTGGAGCTCTGGTTGGAAAGAGCCCTGGTGCCCACTTCACAATAATAACTTAATATCCACTTAGTGCTTTTCCCATGCCAAGCACTGGGCTGAGTACTCTGCTTAGAGTAGAAAACCTTATCAAATCCCCATAAAATCCCTGGGAGCTAAAAGAACCTCCTGCCTCACAGATGAGCTAGTGGAGTTGTAGAGGGGTGATGTGACTTGCCCAGGTCACAGAGGCAGCAAGAGGCAGGATGAGGGCTCCAGTCCAGGTCCGTGTGACGGCAGAGCCCAGCCTGACAGGGCTGGGAGTTAGAGGGGTGCGGCTGGGTAGGGCGGGAGGAGGGCCGTGAACTCTATAGAATTAAGAGTTTCGGAATCAGACTGCAGGCGATCTCTGCCGCTTGGCAGCTCCCTCGTTTGAGGCAGGATTACCTACTTAGCCTTCTTCATCTGAAACATGAGGGTTTCCATCTAAGAGTAACAACTTACTTTATATAACTTTGACTCTGTGTCAAGAATATTTGATGCATAGTATTTCCTCAAGCACTCACAACTGCGCTGATAAAGGAGGTACTATTATTACTCCCATTTTCCAGAAACCAGCTAATAAGGATGAGGGCTTAGCATACAGTAGGTACTCAATAAATGTTATTATCAATAAATGTCAATACTACCAGGGTACCGCACTGCCTTCCTGCTCACTTTGTGCACACTCTTCTTCATCAGGACCACACCTCCAAGCCCATCTGAACACCCCATCTCCTCCCTCCCTTCCTTCCAAGGGTGCCTCTCCCACTGCAGAACCGGCCTGCCTCAGAAAATCAGATACAAAATTTTGCCAATACTCCCTCTAGTGGTGGTCTTCTACCCCCCCAACTTTATTTTATTTTCTAGAAATATCAAAATTTAATTCCTTAGCATTTACACTGTAGAGGAAAGATTCTACCAGTTGAGGAGTAAAGTATATTGAATGCCGATGACAAAATAAGGCTGATCATAAGAATCGGTTTGCAAACACAGAAAGCATTCAAAGAAAGTTTCAGGCACTACTACTAATTATAGGTAACACAGAGAGTTTACAATATGCCAGACACTTTACTGAGTTTGACTTTTTTAAATCGCCACAATCAATCTTAAATTAGACACAATGATTGTCCTTACTTTACAGGGGTGGTGACTGAGACAGCGTAAATGACATGCTCAAGGTCAAAGCGTCAGAAGCTGGGGGAGCCAACACTGTAATTCAGTGTTCTGATGTCAGAGCCTGGACTCCTGGGCTCTTTGCTCAAAGAACCCAGCAAGGCAAACTGGCTGGTTTCCGAGCCTGTTTACACCACACTGCTAAAATAGAGGTTGCAATTAATGATTTCTGAGAATCCCAGATCTTTAGAGAAGTGGGTTCTCTTATTTACCTCTCTACCGAGAGGGCTGAAATTATGACCTCTGATTCTACAGATTTGGAAAAAAGATGCGGTTCTCCAGGGAAGAGGAAGGCAGAGCCAGAACTGTTTTCTCTGACCCCAAACTCATGTCCTCTCCCTGGAGGAGGTTGCCTCTCCAAGTTCAGGATCAGGACCATCTGTGATTCCAGTCATCCTTCTTTATCGAACCCATCCATTTCTGGAATCTTTTTGAATTTAGGATGAATCTGGATTCCATCCTGGAATCATTTATGTGATTCCAGTCATCCTTTTTCATCTAACTCACACATTTCTTTCCGGACTCTACTTCTGAGCTAGGCATGTTCATGAAAACTGAAATCAAAATTTCTATATTTTTCTGCAGGAGCTGGGGTTTTATTTATTCCTTTCTAACTGTAGAAATCCACAGGAAAATGGCCTGGCTTTTGGTCAGCTTTGAGGATAGCTCATAGGTCAAAGAGAAGAACGTATTATTAAAAGAGGTGTATTAGATGTGAACAATGGTCCTAGCATCACTAGGACCAGTTGTCCAGATACTGTATTATTCGAAGGTTTGTAAATGACCTTTTTTTTTTTTTTTTTTTAGTAACTCAGCTCTTTTATGAACATTAACATAAACAGAAGAAAGAGCCCAGCAATCTCAAAGTCCAACTTTCATGTCAAAAAATACTGGGGTTTATCAAGAATAAACCCATATGATAGCTAGTATGTGGAATTTATGAGGATATCTGGTTTATGAAAATATGAAAAATATCCAAATATTTGTATTTTTGTATGAAAGATTCCTTCCTTGTCTATTTTCTGTTTAGGAAAGTTTCTTACTAGAAATAAATGTTGAATGCCTATTTAAAGGAAAAGAAAATTTGACGAAGAAACCAATCTTAAATCCCAGCATGCTAACATAACTATTTTAACGTTTGCACATTCTCTTTCATCTGTGGCCTGCATTGAGACACATTTTAAATATCTAATAACCTAATATTTTGTATTCTTAGATCTTTTTGTACTTAACAAAGCATAAGCATTTTATATATTTCTTTGTGGCTTTTATTATTACTGTTGGCAGTGACCTTATACAATTCCAGTGACTGATACGCTGTACTTTTCTAAACCATTCTCCCCACTAATGGGTATTTTCTATATTCTGCTATTCTAGATCTGTGCTATCCAATAGGTAACCACTGGCCACATATAACTATTGAGCACTTGAAGTGTGTTTTGTCTGGGTTGAGATGTAATTTGAGTATAAAATATGCACCAGATTTCTAAGACTTACGACTGGAAAAGTAATGTAAATGTTTCTATTGATTATTGAGCTGAAATTATATTATTGGATATATTGGATTAAAGAAAGTAAATTATTAAAATTAATTTCACATTAAAAAATCTTTTAAAATGGTTCCTAGAAAATCTTATTTTTATATTTTTTAGAGAGCGAGAGCAAGACGCACATGCGAGCAGTGTAGGGGTGGGGAGGTGGGGGAAGGGGCAGTGGGAAAGGGAGAGAGAATCCCAAACAGGGCCCACGTCCAGAATGGTGCCCGACATGGGGCTCAGTCTCACGACCCTGAGATCACGATTTGAGTTGAAATCAAGAGTCAGATGCTCAACCAACTGAGGCCCCCAGGTGCCCCGTTTCCTAGAAAATTTTAAATTACATATGTGGTTACATTTATATTGGACAGGGTGGGGCTGTATAGTAGTTAGGTGAACAACTGCCTTCCTAGAGATTTCTGCTTCTGTTGAATTATTTCCCCCAATCTACATATCAGTGGGTGAGCTTCTTTCTTTCTTTCTTTTTTTAAGATTTATTTATTTGATAGAGATCACAAGTAGGCAGAGAGGCAGGCAGAGAGAGAGGGAAGCAGGCTCCCTGCTGAGCAGAAAGCCCGATGTGGGGCTCGATCCCAGGACTCTGGGATCATGACCTGAGCCGAAGGCAAAGGCTTAACCCACTGAGCCACCCAGGTGCCCCCAGTGGGTGAGCTTCTTAAACAGAAGTAGACTGCACTCTGAGTTGAGCAAGTTATTAGACCTCCAGGGGCCTCAATTTCCTCACCTGTGGAATGGAAATAGCACCATCTCTTGAGCTGGTTTTCAGGATTAAATGAAGTTACAGATGTGACGTACTTAGTAAATATTAAGAACTGTAACACTGTTACATATTCTTAGGACAATAAAGATTATTTTAAACTGTAATTCTTTGATTACTACTCAGGAAAATGTTAACCAGGATAATTGTTTAGTATTTGTTTGTTTTCTAGATAAATTTTTGTGTCCTTAGGTTACTGATCTACTGAGGTCTTGGTCTCTTTCTTTTAAAATTTGAATACTTCTTCATATATGTATATCATGTGCTTCAATATTTATTCATCTTTGGTATAGATATTTTTTCAGTTTGTTATCTACCTTTTAATTTCATGCCACTGGTTTTTTGTTTGTTTGGTTGGTTGGTTTTGTTTTGGGTTTTTAAAAAATATTTATTTGAGAGAAAGAAAGAGAGATATTAACACAGATAGCGAGAGATAGCACGAGTAGGGAAGGGAGGGAGGAGCAGACTCCCCGCTGAGCAGGACTACCTGTGCAGGGGCAGCTCGGGGCTTGAGCCCAAGACCCTGGGATCATGATCTGAGCCAAAGGCAGACGCTTAACCATCTAAGCCACCTTGGTGCCCCTCATGCCATTGTTTTGAGTAAGTTTCACACCTAATATTGTTCTTAATTATTTTTTTTTAATTTTAATTTTTTGAGAGATTATTTTTAAAGTTTTTATTTGTTTATTTATTTATTTGAGAGAGAAGGAGACAGAGAGAGAGAGAGAGCATGAGTACAGAGTGAGAAGGAGAAGCAGACTTCCCACTGAGCAGAGAGCCTGACTCGGGGCTCAATCCCAGGACCCTGGAATCATGACGCTTAAGCAACTGAGCCACCAAGGCACCTAGTCCTTAATTTTTAAAAATTTAATTCCTCCTTTACTTCATGGCTGTGAAAGTTATCCCTCAGCAAGCGATATGCCTTCTATATCTTTATCGTCTGTTGGCTCTTTATACATTTTGAGGTTGGTTAATTTGTTTGGCTGAGGTTGGATTTTACTAAGGTTTTAGACTTGGACATGGCAGAGAAAACTCTTCCATTTTGGGAGTGTTCCCAGGATGTTATAGTGACTTCACTGAGGGGGGAGGGCGTCCTATGAAGATAGAATTGTTTGCTTCTCTATTCAAATGAATCTGCGCTAACCCTTGCTGTGTGGAGAAGTGCCTACAGGTAAAACCAGGCAGTGCTGGGTTCGAATCCTCACTACTTACTAGCTGTGTGTTTGGAGGCAAATTACTTAACCATCTGGGAGCCTCATTCTGTATAACTGGAAATTAAATGCATATGAAAATGCTCAGCATAGAGCAGCCAAAAATCAAATTCAACTTTTAAATTCTTTATTTTAATGCAATATTCAAGATTATCTCATTTTTTTAGTGAGTCAGAAAAGGGAGTGGTTCTATATTAAACTTTTCCTTGTTAATCACATTTGGCTAAATGTACCAGAAATTAGCTACCCCATAAAGGATGACTAGGATATGCCTGCTGTCTGTTTAGAAGGACAAAGTGGTGCCTTTCCTTCTGTTCCACTCCTTATATTAGGCTTTTACTTACAGTAGTTCCTTAAAACAAACCTATGAGGAAGACAGAGGAGTTTACTCTTCCCCCCTCCCCTCCTATCCCTCCTCTCCCCTTCCCTTCCCGATCCTCCCCTACCCTCCCATCCTTATTCTTTTCCCCATTCACCTCCTTACCCTTTCCCTCCCTACCCTCCTCTCTCTTCCCCTCCTTTCCCCTCTACTCCTCTCTGCTCTTCTCTCTTCCCCTCTCTTCTCTTCCCCTGCCCTCCCCTCCCTGTCCTTCCTATCCCTTTCTTGGAAAAGAAAACTGGGGCCCAGGAAGGTTTAGTAACTTGCCCAGTGAGGCACAGCAGTGGTATCTCTGACAAGGCAAAAGTCTCAAGCACTTCCCAATGCAACTTGCACCCTCTAGGCATACAACTGATTGATTTGGATAATTTTGGGTCCCTTCCCAACCAATTAACATGGTTATTAAGATATCAGGCCTTGGATTCCAAGAGACCTGACTGGGTCCAAAACCCAACTCTACCACTTAGAAGCTGTGTGACCTTGTACTGGCCAATTAACCTCCCTCAGCCTCAATTTTCTCATCTGTAGCATGGAGCTGATCATTTCACTGAACCACTAGGTTTCAGGGAGGAGGAACAGATGCAGCGCCAGGAGAGCACGTAGCGCGGCAACTGGCAGGTAGTAAGTGCTCAAAGCTTGTCAGCCACAAAAGGAAAAACTGAACAATGTCTAGAAGTCACTGGGCTTAGAGGTCTGAACTCAGATTGGAGTTAGGGCATCCTTGACCTAGTATATAATATCATGGAAGCTTCTGGACGTTTTCCAGGGCTGTGGTTTTGGCCCTTGCTGGCATTTCAGACACACGGAGCTATCCATGCCAACTCGGCGGGCAGGTGCTATGTTCCTCCCCTGTCCCTGCTTTGAAAGAGCACGACTGGATATAACATGAGAGGTGACGGGAACTTCGCAGAGATGTGCAGTATTTAGCAATGCGGTCTTGCCGGAGAGGCAGGTGTAAAGCACTAGAACTTGACTCTATCTCACTGTTGAACTATACAGTCAGCAAGTACAATCTGGAATCCTTTCCTGCTGCTCCCCAGGCTTCTTTTGCTTCTTCTGCCTCAGGGTACCCAAAGCACCTTTCTCGTGGAACTTCTCACACTGGGTTGCAGTTATCTGTTCCAATGTGGCCGGCCCCCTGGGGGCATCACTGCTCTCAGCAATGACCTTGAGGCCAGACCCCACATTCTGGGCAGGGTAGAAGGGAAGCCAACTCCAGCAGCAGTGAGCACGAAAGGGACTACATGAGGACCTTGTGGGAAGGCCGAGGAAAGCGTTGCATCACACGCCGCAAAAAGGGAGATCCAAAGCTCAGCTTTGAAAACTCACTTGCCTTACAAAGCTATTTTCCCTTGGAGGTGGGGGTGGGCACAAACAGTCTGACCTCTTCTCGTCATAGACCACCAGTTCCTTGGTGGTGTTCCCAGCAAGGCATTGCCTTAAGTCACCCACAAAAACTCCAGAGTTGGCTAAAAATCATTTCAACCACCAAATCTGTTCTTTCCCAATCATGCGTCCAGCAGCAATGCCCCATCCTTGAGCATCTCATCTACCAACAGATCTCGGGCACTTCTGCGGATGAGCATGCAGATTCTATTAAGGAAATTGTGTTGGCTCAGTGATGACGCTCAAGCTTCAAGCTTGCCTGACGGCGCACTAGTTAATAGACGCTGGCGTTTATCCCATGCTCATGGTGCTGGACACTGCTCTAAGGGCCAGATGAGGAGTTTTTTATCTGTCCTTGCAACAAAACTTGGTGATTGAAGTCCGGCATTACCCTGGTCTTGCAGATGAAGACCCAAGGTGCGGTCGAGTTAAGTCATTTGTCTAAGGTCAGAAAGCAAGTGGCAGGCCTGGCTTTCCAACCCATGTGGGCTGGCTCCAAGGCCCACATTCTTAAGGAATACTCCGTGAGGGAAAAGGCTATTGTTCTCGGGCCCTGTCCGCAGCCCTGGTGGACAATGAAGCTCCCGGCAATGAAGTTGTGTTGACTTTTTGTGGAGGAGACAGATTTGGTTGAACTTACTTCCTTTCTTCTATTTTGGGATACCCATTCCCCTCCCTTCCATTTCCTCACTTAATTGAGCTATAAAAATCCAATATGCTACTGTCTGTCATGTGCTGGGCACTGTGCATGGCATGGTCCGTGCCCTTGTGTGTAAAGGGTCCCTGCAGGCAAGGAAGACACAGAATTCCATCAAGTATAACACAACACGGAAACGCATTGAGAGGCATTGGAATACAGAGGTGACCCCAAAGGTGGAGGGAGTGGTTGGCTCTCTGGAGGGACAGGCAACGAGCAGTCTCTGGCAGAAACGAGCACTGAGCTGGATTGTGAAGGAGATGGGGTCGCAGAAGAAGATAACTCTAAGCTAGAAGGCTACAGTGTTGCAGAAACCCGAGCTCAGCCATTCACCAAGTGTTGGCTGGAAAGGAAGGTTGCTTTATTCAGGAGGCCAGCAACCTGGGGAGAGGACGCCCCAAAGACAACAATGTGCAAAGACCATCTCTGAGATTCCAGGTTAAAGATCAAGCAGGGGGTTTTAAAGGGGAAATTCACATTAGGAGCTGACAAGTATTGATGAAAAGGGCAGGGGAACTTATGACTATTCATGAGGAAAAGAGGAGCATGCGCAATGAGCAAACATAATGTAACATACATCCCATGTTCACTTCGGGGTGGAGACAGCATCAGAAAGAGGCAAGGTTCAGCCCCTTACATCAGGAGGTTATCTCAGGCAAGGGAAAGGGGCTCTGGGCATGCTCTGAGAACTGGTATAAACTGGATGGGGTCTTGGGCTCATGATCCCAGGTAAGGAATACAGGGCCTTGCTTGTTCCTAGGCTGGAAATGTATCAGTTGACCCTGAGCCCAGGCTTCTGTGGAGACAGCCAGTGGGTTTGTTAGTGAGGTCTGAAAAGACACAATTTAACAGATTAGGGGGAAACCGTTCCCTGAAAAACAAGCTTTAAACTTACTTTTGGTTTCGGGACGCCTGGGTGGCTCGGTTGGTTAAGCATCTGCCTTCGGCTCAGGTCATGATCCCAGGGTCCTAGGACTCAGTCCCACATCAGGGTCCTTGCTCAGCGGGGAGTCTGCTTCCCCTTCTGCCTGCTGCTCCCCCTGCTTGTGTACATTGTTCTCTCTCTCCCCCTCTCTTTCTCTCTCTCTCTCTCTGACAAATAAATATATAAAATCTAAAGACAAAAACAAAAACTTTCTGCTAGTTTCAACCTCATTACCCCTATGGGGCATGGTTTCAACACCATCAGTTCCGGTCCTGTCCTGATGAATAATTCATACTGAGCGAAATAAGGAGATCCGCTGGTAGGTGGAACTCAGGAGGGTTTAGCTAGGAGCAGCCTTGATTCCCAGCTAACTGCCTGACACTCCCACAGAGGGAGTCAAAGAGTCAGAAAGGGGCCGGGGTCCTTCTTTCCTTCTGGAGAGAGCAGACCAAGCACATCATGGAAAATGGATGGCTCAGCAGACCCATAGCTGGCAGACCTTTTGGCACACTCTTAGAATGGTCCATAAGAGGAAGAGACAGTGGTCTGGATTCAGTGGTCTGTTTCCTCAAGTTCTGATCTTATATAACCACACAGATGGGAGAGAGGACGTTGTATCCCCTTCACCCATGCAGGTGGGCCACTCAGTAAATATTTGCCAGATGAATGAATGAATAATTGAAATGAAGAACAGAGGGGAGACAGCTTGTCTGTGGCCAAATAAAGTGAAGCTTGCTTGAATGCTGTCCCTTCAAATGGGTCTCACCACATTAGGGAAACTGAGGCAGCTAAACCAGTCCATTATCCAGTCTTCTTTTTTTTTTTATTTGTTTATTTGACAGAGATCACAAGTAGGCAAAGAGGCAGGCGGGGGGTGGGGAAGCAGGCTCCCTGCAGAGCAAAGAACCAGATGTGGGGCTCCATCCTACGACCCTGGGATCATGACCTGAGCCGAAGGCAGAGGCTTTAGCCCACTGAGCCACCCAGGCGCCCCATTATCCAGTCTTCTTAAAGAGAAATTCAGATATTGGAACCAGAGTCGGTAGCCCCAGAATCTGGTACCAATAATGAGGATGTAGCCTTGAAGCTGTTAAAACTCCACCTTCAAAGCTGAGTCTTCTCTCCGCTGTCAGTTTCCCCCTAGAACAATGCATTGGAGTTACCATTCTAAAACAGAGATCTAGTTGAAACTCTTCCCTGTCCAGGAAAGGGGGAGCTAATGCTCACCAAGAGTCTGTGGTGTGCTCTGTGTCAGGAGTTTGCCCTTTACCTTGTTTCATCCTAATGACACCTCTGGGAGGTGGGCATCGTGTCCCCATCTTGCAAACATGGATGCTGGGACTCAGAGGTAAGGTAACGTGATCTCGGTCATGTAGCCAGTAAGTAATGGAACTTGGATTCAAAACCAAGTTTGACACACTCCAAACCCCTGTTTTTTTCTCCTCCTATGGCACAACCAGAAATCTTTTCCACTGCACCAAGCTGTCCAGAAGCCATTGTAGATCTACAGGCCCTTTATGAGCCGACTCCAGCCCACATTTCCAGCCTCATCTCCTTCACTCCGTGCCCCTCTCTCCCTGAACTCTTGCCACAACTAGCCACATAGCATAGGAGTGGCTATGTTCTCCCAGGTCACAGAGCTTTCACAGGACTGTTGGTCTCTTGTGTCAATATACCTGCCCCCTTTCTTACCCTGGCAAACCCGTATTTATCCCTCAAGACCCAACTCAAATATCCCCCCGCTGTGAAAGTTTCTCTGATCACTCTCCCCCAACTCGGCAGTTGGTGGTCCCCGGCCCAGGGTTCCGCTGGTCCTTTGTGCCCATGTGTGTCACTCAAGTAATTCTCCCGTCCCTTCCTGTCTGGCGTCCCTTTGGCCAGGATTCCATGTTTAAGAATCCACTGCAGGCAGATTCTGTGTGCTGCCAGCCCTCCAGCGAGATAGAGGCCACCCCCTCTCTGTGGAAAACGCTCACACAGCATTCCCTACAATGAAATCAGGCAATTGTTTGGAAATGAAATCCTTCCTGGGTGGAATTAAACCATCAGGTGAGCTGTGGTTCTATTTCCAGTGCTGGATATGAGTGTAGGGTGGCTTTTCCGGTTTTGCACAAGGCACCGCATTCTTTTTTTTTTTTTTTTTTTATGACTAAGTGGAATCTATTAAGTGTATGGGCTATGGAACCTTGACATTAAATTAGCCTCACGCTGTCCCTGCTCCTCCCACTCCTGTTCTATGAATAGTAGACTGTGCAGAGAGCAGGACAAATGGATCAAAAGTGACACCACCTTACCGGAGAGACCGAAGCTCAGGCTTATGGGATAGCTGGCTGCGGGCTTGTGATTCGTGCACAAGCCACACATCATTCATCTTCTGCTGATCTTGCTCTCGTGGCCAGAATTCCGGGCTGCCATGCATACCTGAGTGAGCTGGTCCCGAAGATCAAAGCTAGGATTGCTACAATAATAACAAGTAGCTCTTGTTAATTGCTTTCTCTGTTCCAGGAAATGTTCATATGCTCTGTCTCGCTGCCTTCACCCCCAGCTTCCAAGTATATGGCTTGGTGGCCGAAAATTGGTTCTGGGATCGAATGGATGTGGGTTTAAATCCTGACTCTACGCTTTCGAGCTGGGTGACCCTGAGCAAGTTACTTGATCTCTCAAAGCCACATAATTCAAGTTTTTGTAAAACAAGGGTATTAAATGCATACCTCCTGGAGTTGTTGTGGAAGAGCTAGTCACCATTTATCATCTTACTGTCCCTGCAATGAGGGGGGTAGAAACTGCCCGTGGTTCCACAGCTGGTAAGTGGTGACGCTAGGATTGGAGCTTGGATCTGTGTCTTGCAAACGCAGCTCTCTCCAAAGCAGCATCGCAAATACCGCACAGTGCTTCAGGGCACAGCTGCCGGGGTTCAAATTCTGGCTCTGTTACCCACTAAGATTTGTGATCTTAGGCAAGTGACTTACCTTCCTCTCTGTGTCTCAGTCTCCCCACTTGAAAACTGGCTGAGCTGGGTTTGCTGGGACCATTCAGTGCGTTGGCATAGGTGCAACTCTTTCCTTAGCACCTGAAATGCAGTAAACGCTATGTAAGCATTTGCTATTATGATGACTGTCTTAATCTTCCAAACACTGGATCTGGATGGACTCCGATCATAGTAGTCGGGGTGAGTGATGATAGAAGCGGGGGTGGTTGCGCTGAACAACCTGCCTTTCTAAGATATTTACCAGGTGCCTAAATCTCCAGGATGCACATTCCCAGTTACTTCAAATGCTTCGAAGGACACTGTTGTCAGAACCTCAACCCAGCTGTGGATGCTCCATCCTCTGGGGCAGGGTTTCTCAAGCTTGGTGGTGCTGACATTTGGTCTGGGTAATTCTTTGTTGTGGAGAATGGGGGGGGGGCATCCTGTGTAGTATAGGATGCTTAGCAGCACCCCTAGATTCTATACTAAATGTCAGTAGCAACCCCTCCCAGTGTGACAACCAAAAATGTCTCCAGATAGGGCCAAATGTCTCCTGAAGGGCAACATCACCCCTGACTGCGAATTGCTGCTCTAGCAGGTGGCCCCCAGAACTGACACAATTCTCGGGCTAGAGTCTGGGAGCCAGTGGTGCAGCCCGGACCATCTTTTAAGGAAGCCGCTGATGACTTCAGCTCCTTTGACAGGCAAGCAGTCCCTTTCTCTTACTGAACTTGCTTACTGCTGAGCCCTTGAGTCTTTTTCATTGGTGCTGCTGCCTGTGCAGAGGGATTTTTAGCCTTAACTGCATCTCCCCCTCAGAAATGTGTTAGACATACGTGTTATGACCCGGCCTGTGTATGATTACCAGGGAACCTTCTAGAAAAACCACTCTCACCCCCTTCCCCTGGCCCAGAAGCAGTCACCATCACTGTTCTCCATCCTTGCTTGTCTGCAAGGCTTGGTTCAAATGCCACAACCTTAGGAGATTCTCCCGCTCCTTCATACAAACCCTCTCTCCTAGCTCTGCCTCCACTGTGCTTTGTTTGCCTCCTACAGGCTATATCTCCCAAAAGATGATCGACTCTTTGAGAGCAAGGGTTTATTCAGTGAATTGTACTTTTCCATTCATCAGCTTAGTGCAAAATCTATCCCAATGAATGTTCTTTGAATGGAGTTCTACCCTGGCCTGCTCATAAACCCTCAACATCTCCTGGTGTCCTAAGTCATTAACATTCAACAATCCTCCTTGGCACTCAACACCTTCCACACATTAGCATCCAACAAGACTCCAGATACATCCTCCAATGTAGTCAACACACTCTGCTTCCATCCAGGAACGAGTCTGCCTGATAGCCTACAAGTAGCTATTTCCCTAACCCGAACCACCTACTTCATCTGCAGATCCTCGTCGTCTGCTCTGGCACAGCTCAGCTCAGATTTAACACCTTCAGAGCCACTTTGCCATGAGGCAGGAGATAAAACACAAACCCTGTCTTCACCGCAGAGCCTTTCCAAAGGCAGACTACTAGAGGGATCGATACAGACTAACCAATCAGATAGGCATGGGTTCAGGTCCCACATTTGTAGATTTAGTAACAGTGTGACTTTGAGAAAAATCACTTCACCTTGCTACCTCATCTGGAGGGGGTATCGGATCAGTGCCTAGGGATATCAGTAGCATAGGGTAATGGAGAGGAGTGAGACAATGCAGGAAAGTGCTCAGCCTAGAGAGCCCAGCACATGGCAAGCATCCCAGAAATATCAGCTGTTACCAGCCCTTCCTTGACCAAGCCATCTTCTAGAGATTGCCCCTCTGAATCCCTACAGTCCGTAGAGCGTGTTACCTGAGTTATCCCTCCCATTTTATACAGTTTTGTATTATTCATTTGAATGAACTTAGGACTTGGTTGTCTCCCCAAATAGATAGCTTAAACACTCTGGAGCCAACAGTCCATCCATTTGACGAGTGCCTGGGGTGTCTCCCCATGCACATTGGACTGGGCAGTGTGGATGCAAAGTGCACTTGGACCCTGACCCCTGGAAACTTATAATTTCATGAGAAAGATAAGATGTGTATAATAAAGAATTATAGCCATGTAGAGAGTGATTAGTGTCATTGGAAAAGTGTAAAAGTCCAAAGGCAGGAAGAATTCCCTTTGCCTGGGCCATTGGGAAAGGTTCAGGAAATCTGGGTCTTACAGAGATGGAGGATGGTGAGAGAATGCTTTATGGGGAGATGCAACTGGTTGGGCTAAAGCTTGGAAATGGGAAGGCAAGAAGCTTCTATGGGGAACTGAGTTAGTTAAGTGACTTGAGCTTGGCCTGTGTGAAAGGCAGCAGTGGGAGATACGGTGGTAAGACAGGAGGGGCCTTGAACCCAAGGCTAAAGAAGTTGTACTTCCATTTGTATGGGGTGGGGAGCAACTGAAGGCTTGAACAAAGGAAGGGCTTGCTCAGATGTATGCAACTGGAGGAGAAATCCAGAAGGAGGCAGGAAGATCATTAATGCGGCCCCACTGGTCATTCAGGTATGAGAGGGAAGGGGTTAGTTTAGGGCAGTGTGAGGATAGGGGAGGGGGATGGGTGTGGGCAAAACCCTGTGAGTGTGGCAAGGACTTGGGTTACTGTGTGGTCTTCCCTTTGCCCCCGCAGTCTGTTCTTCACATAGCACCAGACAGATCTCTGATCTTTACATATAGGATCATGTCAAACCCTCTGAAGGTTTCTTGCCTCACTTAGAATTAAATTCAAATCCCCTTTCCATACCTTCCTGCAGTCTGTAGTCTCTAAGTGCCTCTTCTTGGGCTTCTTCTCACTACTTTCTTTTTTTTTTTTTTTATAAAGATTTTATTATTTATTTATTTATTTATTTGACAGAGAGAGATCACAAGTAGGCAGAGAGGCAGGCAGAGAGAGAGGAGGAAGCAGGCTCCCTGCTGAGCAGAGAGCCCGATGCGGGCCTCGATCCCAGGACCCTGAAATCATGACCTGAGCCAAAGGCAGAGGCCTCAACCCACTGAGCCACCCAGGCGCCCCTTCTCACTACTTTCAACCTGTCATTTGATGCATTCTAGCTACTGATCTTTTGGCAGCATTGCAAGCATGCTCCCACCTCTGGCCCTTCCATTTGCTATTTCCTCCGCTCAAATCTACCTTCTCAAAGAGAGCTTCTCTGATGAAAAGAAAACAGCGCTCCCACCCCATCATTTTCTCTGTGCTTTGCTTTTATTATAGCACTTATCATTTACTGACATTATAATGCACATCGATGCTTCCTGTTGGTCGTCTCCATGGAATGCGAGTTTCACCAGTGGTCCCTGCTATATCCTCAGAATAAATGATTGAGTAAATAAGGGGAGAGGTAGTCAAGGAGACACACATTTCCAATCTGGGAAAATGGGAGTGCATGGGAACTGCTGTTGACCAAGATGGGAAATACAGGAGAAGGAAGGATTTTGGAAAGGGAACTGAGCTCAGTTTTCAACACTTACATACATGAACCCAGCAAGACACCTTAGTAATAACCCTAGGAGGTAGGTGGGAAAAGGACTAGAATCCAGGAGGCTATTGGGATTCAGGAATAAGCCATAGAGAGGTGATTACTTAGCCATAAGACTGAATGAGCCAAGAGGAGGGCAGAGCATCAAAGACCCATCTACAGTGGGTATCCAAAGTGGGGAAACAGGCAGGAGAAGAGAGGTTGTTAATAGCTGCCCATTGCTCTTGGGAGAAAATCTCCAGCCCTCTCCATGTGTCCATAAGACCTGGTATAACCTAATTTTTTATTCATGGTTTTGACCTCATCTCCCACCTTGCTGCCTGCACTCCAGCTAGCCCTCTTTTGATTTCTTGAATTTGCCAAGCTCCTATTAACCTCAGTGTCTTCCCAGTTTGCTTTCCTTTTCCTGGAAGCTCCCCCTCCAAACTCTCCACTCCTCAGCCAGCTAGCCCTTTTCCATCCTGCAGAGCTCAGCTTAAAAGTCACTTCCTCAAGTTGTCTTTCCTTGACTTCCTCTCCCCATTCTTCCCTGTTATTTGCTTTCATAACACTCTGCAGATATGTAAACGGTGTGCACGCACATACACACGCACAACAGGTGGCTGATATAGTGAATATATATGACTGTCTTATGTCTGCCCTCTTAAACCGTAAGGAACCAGAGGTCCATGACGATGCCTGTGTTGTTCACGACTGTGTCCCTAGCACCTAACAGTTGTGGTCCATTGCAGATGCTCAATAAAAACATTTTGAATGAATAAGCTGAAAGAGTAGCAAAAGATGTGGGAGGAAGAGCAAAAACATAGAGTGGCAAGAGTCAAGGTGACGTTTTCAAGAATAAGCAGGGCATTGGCATGATCCAAGGTTGCGGCTGAATGTGGCAGGCTGAGATGAAGGAGAGCCAAGAACCAGGGGCCTAGATTACCACAGCTTTAAGAATTCAATTTCAATACGGCGATGAGGGAGGGACAAGATGGGGTAAGACCTAACAGCAAAGGGCGAAGGAGACAGTGACTACAGTAATTTTATTACTGGAAGAAATCAGGAAAACACTTTGGTTTTTGAGGCTGAGGAGATTCTGCAAAGCAAAACATAAAACTTACAAGCCATAAAGCAAAAGATGATCATATTTACAGACATAAAAATGTGAACCTTAAAAAAGGGACCACCTTCTACGTGACAAGAGGTGTTATAGTTAAAAGGCAAGCTAAAGTTTTTGAAAAAACATTTTGAACCTCTACAACAAACAGAAGTTTATATGCATGCTACTTATTTATTTATTTATTTGAGAGAGTGAGAGAACGGAGAGGGCAGAGGGAGAGGGCAGAGGGGGAGGGAGAATGTCAAGCAGACTCCCAGCTGAGCATGCAGCCCAATTCGGGACTCGATCTCACCACTCAGGAGATCATGACCTGAGCTAAAACCAAGAGTTGGGAGCTTAACTGACTGAGCCACCCAGGTGCCCCCATATGCATACGATTTTAAAAGCCAAGGAGTCATCAAATTCATAGAGACAGAAAAGAGAAGGGTGGTTGCCCAGGGCTGGGAGTTGGGGGAAAGGAAGAATTCAGTTTTGCAAGATGAAGAGCCCCGGAGTTGGGTGGTGGAAATGGATGCAAGACAAAGAGCATGCACTTAATGCCCCTGAGCAAGACCCTTCAGACTGGCTCAGATGGCACATTTTGTGCTGTGTACATTTCTCTATAATTAAAAAAAAAAAAAAGAACACCCAGCAGAAATGAGTAAAAAATGAAATTGAACCGTCTAGTCGGCAGAGGAGCAAAGGATATAAGCGATAGTGTACGGGTGAACGGCACGGTGGTGGGGAAAATCTATTCAACTTCAACAGCTGAGGACAGGAAAAGTTGGAGCAGTGAGAGAAGAAAGGTAAAGCACAGACACAATAGCTAGGCATGGCTGTTAGAGCCCGACATTCTCACGCATCACACGCCATGCATGGGGCACTGCTTCTTCAGCAGACAGTCGGGCGATGGCCATCAAAACCCCCAAGGGGAGGCCACTGGATGCAGCAACTCCACTCTTAGGAATGTGGTCCAGAGAAATAGCCACTCAGATGTGTAAGGGGACTTAGCTCAGGACTGCTGGCAATTCACAAAAATAGAAAGCACAAACAGTTGTGAAGAAACTGATTTTTTTAAATGCTAGTACAAGCACACATGGACTAACCATCGGCCATGGAAAAAGCAAGGCCGCTCTCTCTATTCTCATGTGGAAGGAAAAATAACACATAGTCATTGAAAAATGTCATGACTCAGTATTGTATGATCTGTTTTTTACTTCCTAAAAGTATACAATGGTCCCTTTTTTTTTTTTCAATTTATTTAAGAGAGAAGATGTAAAATGTGCTTGTAAATGCAGAGAACAGAACTCCGTGGTACCAAAGGTCAACCAGAAAGCTGAGAAGCGGAAGGGAGAGTTTCACTTTTGACTCTACACACCTCTTTGATGTTTGCTCAAGGTTTTCTAAAAGTACCTTCCAGTTTTTGTAATAAGAAAGAAAGAAACGGAGATGGGAAACTGCGGAAGAAAATCAAAGTGTTTGGGGGAGCCCAGAAGCAAGAGTCACCGACAGCCGAGGGAAAGTGTCTCAATGGAGGGGGGAGTATGAGAAGGTGTTGGGAAGTGAGCAGTAATGTATTGAGTGGAGAAGGTGGTAAGGGAGGTGAGCTTCTCAAGCAGGTTGGGAGCAGTGGGGGTGGGCAGGCAGGGAGCTGAGTGGGCAGGGAAAGGTGCCCATCCAAGAAACCAGCCAATTCCCTCTAGCTCCCAAGTGGAACGTTGGCTTAGACTATCCTCATTTACCCAGATGTACTTATTGAACCCGCACTCTGTGTTGTGGATAAATTAATGAATAAAACCCCACGGATCCTCTTCCTTTCAGGTTGCTTTCAGTCTAACAGGAGAAGCAGACGTAAAATCATCTTCAGCAGCAGCAGCAGGGCCTCTGAGGAAAATACGAACAACAGGGGAAGGGAGAGTACGAGGACATTGAGTCTAGGCCCCTCTGCGGCAGTACTGTGCGAGCTGACACTTGAAGGATGGAAGCACTTGACGGAGGGGCCGGGGCTGAAGGGCAAAGGCTTTCTATGCAGAGAGAGCAGCATGTACAAACACTGGGAGAGAAAAAGCTTGCTTCATACTGAAAGACAAGCCAGTGAGACTTTTCCACAATATCACCATGCATTCGTCCCCTTTGGTAGCCCGTTATGGCCCCTAGCCCTGCCGAGAACCCACTGTGCCTTCCTCTAAACACCTATTAACTAAGCAGCTTTCTGTATTAAGTGACATTTAAAATTTTTATTATGGGGCGCCTGGGTGACTCAGTGGGTTAAAGCCTCTGGTTTCGGCTCAGGTCACGATCCTGGAGTCCTGGGATCGAGCCACGCATGGCTCTCTGCTCAGCGGGGAGCCTGCTTCCTCCTCTCTCTCTGCCTGCCTCTCTGCCTACTTGTTATCTCTGTCTGTCAAATGGATAAATAAAATCTTAAATTTTTTTTTTTTTTATCATACGCTGAATCTTGTACCATCAGCCGCCTTCACATACTGTTCGGAGTTTCTGTCTATGGGCTGCGGTACATGTGTGTGAGAGGGGGATTTGGAGTGGGATATGTGTTTGCCATTTGTCCCTATCTTAAACAATTAAACACATAAATCAGTGCGCCCCGAAGCCATTACCCTCAAAAACCAAAGATCTTAAGTCTCGGGGTGCAAGCCAAATGTTACTGAAAGTCAAATTGAAAATGCAGAAAGCTGTAAGGAAGAAAAGCATAGAGCCTCTCCACTGTTGGGCATGCTTCTTTTAAACTGCCGGCCATTCTCTGAAAAGCAAAGAATAACGGTAACTGATATGGAAAACTCATCTTGCTTCAATGAGACGTGGTTGATTTTGCAAGAGCTCAAGAAGGAAGGAGCAAACCCAGTGCTTGCCCCGAGGGAGCTCAGTCTTCACAGGGAAGACTCTTAAGGCACAATCCCCCAGCAGCGAATCCCCCTCAGAAGAGAGCCTGCCTGGAGCGAGACAGAAGCCCAGGCCGGGAGCAACGAACTTGGGGAGGGGAGCCTTCCTGCCAGCAGAGGGGATGCTGGAGGGCTGGGCAGGAAGTGGTCGGCTGGAGGACGGCATTCCAGGTGGAAGGGGAAACCTGAGCTGACAGCACACAGTGGGGTTAGGAACTAACTAGTAGGCCAATGTGGGAAGACCCAGGAGGGACGGCCAGTAAGCGGGGAGTCAGGGAGGGAAGGGCCATGAACAGCGGGTGAGGAACTGTGGAATTTTTGCTGATGCTGTGTGTGGGGAGACGGTTCTTTCAGAGGTTTCTAGGAAGCGGAAGGTGATCTGGGCAGTGTTCGGGAAGATGGTTGACTTCTTGTGGAAGATGGATGCCTCCCCCGCCCCATAGCCCAGCCTGGCCTCTGTGGGTTCAACGTGGGATGAAGAAAAACACCTGTCAGGCCTTGCTCTTCCTTCAGCACACCCACCCTGCTGTTTTCTCTACAGATGACAGGACTGGGGCCCAGGGGCAGGGTCCTCAAAAAGTGGCACACTACCACTCCGCCTCTGTTTCAGAGACGCCTGTAGGCCCTTCACATCCTCAGGCAGGGCCAACCTAGACCTGGCTTCAGACCCCCTCCTGGAGGGAGCAGGGAGGAGGCTTATTTTTTTCCCATTCCCAAGAGAGAATCCGGCTCGGTGCTGGTTATTTCCTAAGCTGAGCATTCTCGATTTATATTTTGATCCGGGGAAGCCTCTGTTCATTTAGGAGCTATTTTTCTGGCTATAGCTCAACAATGGCAAACATGGACACTGGGAACAGGCCCAGAGTCCCAAAATGATTAATATCCTGTGTTGTGAAATGTCAAAATGCATGGCTAGCCAAAGCTTTTAGAAAGCCAGGGGGTGCTGGGTGATAGCGGTCAGCCCCTAGAGTCATTTGAGGGGAAGATGCTCTAATTCCATATACGAAGTCAATGAAATCGAAGCAAGGCTCTGGAGACAGATCTCCAGGTGGACGCTCACTTTCAGTAAATGCTCTGAGCTGGCCTGCAGAGCTCCGGTTCTCCGGAGCGTGTCTTGGGCAACTCCGCCGTCCCAGGTTTGCTTGCTGTCCTCTTGCTCTAGACCCCGTCCCTTGCTTTGGCCAGTTGCCACCCAGCTTCTCCACACTGTCACATATCAACTGCTTTGTTTATCTTATTGTCGGCCTGTTTTGGAAACACTCTCCTAGACTCCTGTCTGACTCATAGGTTAAGGAGCATGAGTAATTCTTCTGGAACTCACTTGGAACAGGAGGGAACCCTTCCCATTCGATTTCCGGTCTTAAAAAAAAAAAAAAAGACAAGATAATTCACACAGGATGCTAATTAGTTTTCCTATTCAACAGTTAGCATGGCCTCGCCCTGCTTGGAAAACTGCCTTCTGTCCAGTGGGGTTTAGAAATTTGAACACCTCCAGCTTTTTTCACAATGATCAAAATGACATCAGAATATTACTCAGGGGTGATTAGTTTTCCTGCTGAAGTTGTCGTTTTTATGACAGAGGAAACGCACGTGATCTGTCTTAAGGAGACGTGAAAATTTGAAATGAACAACCAGATTTAGCCTCTGAATTCTTCTTTTGTGGTTGTGGGTGTAGGTAACCTCTCGTTGTCCTTTTCCTGCTGTTTTTGGCCTGACCTTTGAAGCAGTGATAGAAACTGGCTAAAGCTCTTTGACCCCCAGTGGGTGCGGCTCCTTTTGGAGCCAGAACAGTCTGGCATCCACTTCCTGTAGCAGAGATGGTAAGAAAGTGGCTCCGCATCGCCTTGTCTCTGCACCAGCTTCCAGGAGGACTGGCCCCTTCACGGGGCACGGTATTTGAGAGCCCTTCAGCACAGCCAATGCGAAGCATTTCAGCATTTCTGGAGCAAAACTGCAAAGAAAGTTCAAAGTCACATGATGGGGCAGGATTATGGGGAGCTTTAACTTCCCACTTTGTACAGCTTTGAATGATTTGAGTTTCCCACAAGGAGCTTGGAAAACAGGAAGGAGAAAATAGTCAAAGCCTTACCATGTTTGCTCAAACATGATCTCTTTATTCTTTTTCTGTCCTCACAGCTGTGTGACTTTGGGCAAGTTAATGAACCTCTCTGTCCTTACCTGTGAATTGAAGGTAACTATATACCCCTTCAAGTACTGTTGAGCATTAAAATGTATGATACTCCAATTGAGTGCACAGAGTGACCGTCAATAAGCTTTACTATCATTGTTGTTGACGATGATGTCGCTCCTTACAAATACCCAAGACCCCCTCTTTCTGAAACATTGCGACTGAATGGTACAGAATGTAACTCTCACCATTTTGGTGGGGCGAAGAGCATCGGTCCTAATTAGAAGGACGTTCTATCAGGAAGACGTTGAGAGGTAGCAGCTGGACAGATCCCTGTGCACTCCATACCTTCTCTTGGTGTCCATTAGTCTGGGCCACCCCTCCATGAATCTTCCTGAGGGCTTCCACGGCACTTTGAGTGAAGTCGAGTTCCTTACTTGTCCGCTGGGCCCCACATGGCCTGCCCCTGCCTGCTCCTGCCTACTCCCCCTCCCCCCACCAGTTCACTGAGCTCCGGTCCCAACAGGTGCCTCGCCCCAACCTCCCCGGCTCACAAGGCTTGGCTTAAACGTCACCTCCCCAAGAAGCCTCTCCTGGTCTCCCCCGTCACCACACACGACACAGCGCCCCATTTATTTATTTATTTTACTGTACTTATCACAAGCTATAATTCATTGATTGGCTTGCTTGTTGGCTTTCTTGCTCTCCTAGAACGTAGGCACCAGGAAGGTAAAGACAAGGCCTGGGCTGGCACAGAGCAAGGGCTGAGGACCTACTTGTGGAAAGAGGAAGAGGAGAGAAAGGGAAGGAAGGGACAAAGAGAGGGAGAGAGGAAGAGAGAGGCTACAAAGGAAGGGAGGGGTTAAGTACTCGAGTGGGTCATTGAAAATCCCGATGAGTGACTGATTGGACGTGGAGCCAATGACAGAGACAGTGGAGTCTGGGAGGAGGAAGCACAGAGTTAGGGAATGAATTGATGAATTCAGCTCAAACACGCTGTATTTAAAGTGAACACCTGAGCAAAACAGCTAACCGGTAGGTAGATCCCATAGGGGAGCTTGGGGCCTGGCCGGGGCTGGAGGCTCATGAAATGTCATTGAGGCTCTCTGAAAGGAAGAAGTCTCTAACGGGTAGAAGGAAAAGAGGACCCACTGGTGGGAACCAGAGTCTCTAGGTTCCGGGGGAGTCTGATTGCAAAGCTGCAGCTGAGATTCACGTAGGACAGCATCAGGAGCGGAGGCTGCACTGAACGGGACCCCAGCCAGGGAGACGTCCTCCAGCCCGGACACACAGAGGCTCGGCGACCTGACCTCTCCTCGCAGGATCAGGAAAGGTGGCTGAAAAGGCACATTTAGCCAGGAGAAGATGAGAGATGGTATGATGTCGCTGCCAGTGGAGGGGATGAGAGTCCTGAAGATGACCAAAAATGGTACAGAATGCCTAAGACCCCACCCCTAATGGCTTAAAGCCTCCGCTTAGCTCAGCATCCTGGACAAATGTGTAGAGGTGATGGCAAAGATGCTGGGCAAAGTGGTTCATGGAGTTTGTCTTCCCCACCGGGGCTTTCTGTTTCCCTGTGTCTACTCCTTGGCTGCTGCTGGTGGTCTATAAAGGGGCCATGGAGAGGAGAAAGAGTCATGGCGCGCTGGCTGCGTACCACCCACCACCAGCTCTGTGCCTCTGGGAACATTGCCTCTCTGAGCATCAGTTTCTAGTCTTTCAGGCGAAGACAATAACAGCTCCTT
The DNA here is from genome assembly GCA_004024625.1 of Mellivora capensis. Lineage (NCBI taxonomy): Eukaryota > Metazoa > Chordata > Mammalia > Carnivora > Mustelidae > Mellivora > Mellivora capensis. The sequence goes on along the minus strand of PISX010003815.1, from coordinate 13,798 downwards.
CCTGGGGTCACTGAGAGTTATTGGAAAGCCTCTGAAAAGCCCCCAGCGCATAGACAGTGCTGAGCAAATGTTCATTCTCTTTCCCTCCCAAGACCTCCCACAGTTTGCTTCCTTCCATTCTAACCAGACACTTAAAATTCAGTGAAATTATTCGAGCTCTTCTAAAAGTATCAGTACTTGTAGCTTTCTATTCGCTTGTGGAATTCGTTTTGTAATCATTCATTCATTCATTCTTCCTTTCCACAAACGTTTCTTGAACACCTACTCTGTGTCCAATGCTGGCGCAAGTACTAGGTGTCCAGGCGTGAACAGAAGAGACGGACCCCGCTTCCCAGCTCCTCGGGGGAGCTCGGCCCTGCTGTGCTAAAGCAGAGAGAGGACAGTAAGTATACAGCCACGGTTCCCAAACTCCAGTGTGTTTCAGAATGTCCTGGAGGGCTTGCGAAACCAGATTGCTAGGCCCACTTGCAGAGTTTCTGATGTGGTAAATCTGGAGTGGGGTCTAGGAATTTGCATTTTTTAAGTTTTTATTTAAATTCCGGCTAGTTAACGTGCAGTGTAATATCAGTTTCAGGGGCACAATATATTGATTCATCACTCACATACACAACTCCTGGAGCTCATCACAAACGCCCTCTTTAATCCCCAACACACATTTCATTCGTCCGCCCAGCCCCTCCCTTCTGGTAACCATCCGTTTGTTCCTTATAGTTAAAAGTCTGTTTCTTGGTTTGTCTCTCTCTCTCTCTTTTTTTTTTTTTTTTGTCCCTTTGCTCATTTTTGTTTCTTAGGAATTTGCATTTCTAACAAATTCCCAGGTGCTACTGCTGGTCCAGGAACCCCACTTTGAAAATAACTGGACTAGAGTATTAAGGAGGAACAGGGATAGAGCATTAAAGGAGTGTTAAGTCAGAAGAAGCCGATACCTTTACCTCTCCACCAAGCTGTTCTTGAGGAGGACGAGCTGAGAGGCATCCCAGTTAAGTGTCCTAAGTCCAGAGATTTCAGGGGGACAGAGGAGCCTGAAGGCATAGGAATGTCACATCCCAGAGCCCAGAGCCCAGAGCCCAGAGGCCCTCGAGCCTCGTCTGTCTCCTCTATGCCCTCAAACTGCTCTATGCCCTTCAAGTCTCTCTTAAAACCAAAGCCCTTTTCCAACAACTTTCCTCACTTCCCCAGGCAGATTTTGTCGACCGCACTTTCATGGCACCTCTTATGTGTCTAGTGTGGTGACTGTCCTGTGGCACTGTGCAATTATTTACTGCCCTGTATTCCCCACTGCACCATGAATGTCTTGATAGATGGGACTGTGTCTTTATCTTGGAATATTTTCTTTATCTTGGAATCTTAACACTTAAATGTTAACTGAGTGCCAGGCCCATGGACTGGGTACATGCATATGCACAATGAGTATGTAAATGTCTGTGCCGCCAGAAAAAAATGATCACGACTGATAGTATGTGTAGATCTCGAGAACTGGGAACAAGTACTTTCTTGTCTGACCAAGGTAGGTTCAGATCGCTGTTCCACTGTTAGCCCTATAATCTTGGGTAAGTTGCTTAATCATTCTTGGGCCTCTGTTTCATCACTGGTAAAATAAGGACAATAATCTTAGCATGTATGTGAGGACTAAATAATATGTACCAAGTGTGTAGCATAGTGCTTGGTGCCTGAACAATATTAAATAAAAATAAAATTCAATCGTTGATCCAATAAAGCAGAAAGAACAACTGAAAAATAAAAATTGATTGGGCTGGGAAAAGTAAAACTCAGTTAAAGCTCTTTATAGTGTTCGAGTGGGAGTTTGCTCTAAAATACCGTGTTGCCTATCACTTAATATATGTCAAATCAACTTGGATGATTATTTTTCCAACATTAAACTTCGTTCATTTGTGTGGCTCTCAAGTCAAAGAGACCGAAGACAGAGGAAAAGCCATTTGACTTTAGGATGTCAGTCAGAAAAATGGGTCTGTAGGAAGATAAGGAAGGATTTCGAAGTGAAGTACAGGAGGCCACAAATATAGATCACTTCTTTTAAGAAGCATGTCGACAATAATGAGGGAGAGAGAGAATGGCAATTTTCTGTTGGACAGTGTAGCTACAGAAAGTAAATGTTTCCATTGACATCCATGTGTTTATGTGTATGCATATGTGTGTGTGGTGTGTGTGTGTGTGTGTGTGTGTATTTGAAATGGTTTTAACACAAAGTACCCGGCATTCTTAAATCTAAAGTCGAACAATTTTTTCCTCTACAGTCTGTGAAATAAATGCTCAGCTACACGTATAGCTCATTTGAATGTTTCACTGTAAGAGCCGTTCCTCTACCAAGGAATTCCTAAGCATCTTCTTTCAACCAACACTTCTGATGTGTCTGTTGTAAGGTTTGTAGCTGTTTTGAAGGGCAGGCCATTTTACTGCGCAGCACCTTGGGACAGGAAGGCCACTGTTCAGTAAATCCGGTTCTAATGACCTGGGCGGGAGAGAGAGCAAGCAGGACTTACTTGCCGTTGGCCGAATTGGTCTCAAAACCAGTAATACACAGGAAGTGGCTGACAGCAAATTTCAAAGCACAGCAAAAGCCTCATTAATTCTGAACATGGAAGTCACACTTCAGCTTAAAATTTGCTGAAACAGAAATAAAAACATACACAAGGCCCTTTGGGTCTTCATGTGTACAAAAAATATCAGCGATGTGTTATGCTGTGGGGTTCTATGATAATCAGGTTTGACTGCTTGTTTTTCAAGGAGCTTTTATCTTTAGATTCATTCTTGAGGCAAGCTCGTCTAGTGCAGTCTCCCCAGCATGTTCAAGTGTGCACCAAAGACTTCCCTGCAAACAAAAACTTGGAGAAGGGATCTCAAAAAAAGAAAGAGAAAAGAGAAGCTTTCTGCATTGTAGTTAATGGGCTCTTACTGCCTGCTTTGCAGAGGTTAAGCACAGTGTAGACGCGTGTAGTAACTGATGAAGAAAAAAATTAAAGCCTTATTTATGTGTTTTGTTCTTATAGTCTTCATTTTGTTTTAGAGAAAATGTATTTTGCTAATTCAACCAACCAGGTAGGCCCTTAGCAGAATGAGAAACCAAGTGGTATATTCATTTACCTTTCAAAAAGACTGTGCTAACATTTTAGAGTTGGATTTTATTTTCTAATCTTGATTAATCCCTAACTTGCAGATGTAATGAATGGCAACTAGACATTTTTAAGATGATCCTTTGGAAGTTTGAAAACATTTCTAAGGGGAAAAGAAAGTTCTTTGTGATGACTGGATTTTCACACCAGCCCACACAAGTCTAGTTAGGCCATGATATACTTGAAAGGACAATAGGAATAAAAAGTATCAGGGCAGCGTTATTTTGGGGATGGAAAGAACATAGACACTGGAGCCAAAGAGACCTGAAGCTTGCGTTGAAATCTAGGTTAGCTGCTCACCAGTTTTGCAATGCTGGGCAAATAACTTTACCTCTCCAAGTCTCGGTGGCCTCACCCATCAAGTGGAGGTAAGGCTCAGATGCCAGGAGCACCACTATGGGTGCAGTACACAGACTGAGGTCAGAGCCTGGAGCTGGACGCCCAGTTTTTAATTCTGCCTCTGCCATTTGCTTGCTAAGAACCTTGGGCAAGTTACTTAACCTCTCTATGCATCAATTTCCTCACCTATCAAATGAAGATAAAATAGAAACTTACCTCTAGAGTTGTTGTGTCGATTGTTTTGGCTTAAGTTAATACACAGAAACTATGTAGAAACCCCTGTAAAACTGTTCATTAATGTTATTAGGTATGCTTCCTGTCTCTTCTTAAAAGAATGTACAGATATGTAGTGTAATTACTTTCCTACGAAATTGATTTGGTTCATGGTAATGTACCACCATATGTGGAGAAGAAATTTCACCCCCCAGAAAGACCAAATGAGGAAACAGAGAAAAAGAGGGTTCTGTCTGGCCAAAACCACAATTTCAGACATGCCATTCCCTTTGTTTTAGAGGAATGTCAAGAGTTACCTATTCTGCACCAGAAGGAAAACAAGCAGCAAGTCTCTGCAACCACACATATCAAGCATTGTTTTGAGAAAATGGAAGGGAGATCTCAGACATGCTTGGGCAAGATTATCATACCACTGCCTTTTAACTACAATTACCGTGCTAAAAATAGTTGCATTGTAATTCATTCATTCATCATTGTCAAGGAGCCCCATTTGTGGAATATGAAAATATTTAATGCCTTGCAAATGAACACAGTTGGGTGCTTAAAACCTGGGTCGAAGTATTAAAGAGACTAAGCATCTTAATGTATTCTTTTCCCCTGGTTACAACGAAATTGTTGTTTATCAGATATTAAGTCCCAGGATTAGGCAGGGGTGGGGGAGGAAATGTGATTTTAACAGGAGGTTGCCAACTCTTTTAGCTTCACCTACCTGGAAAGGTTAACTCCTAAGCATTGTGATGAGCCCGGATTATGGCCAATCCTTCAGGATGCCAATATGGCACCCATGATAGGGGAAGAGAGTGGAGGAGTAAATAAGGTATGGGCTATATGAGTAGAGCTAGTCACCTTCCTTTTCTAAAACCTGATGTCCCTAGGAAGCATGAAGTCTCTGAGACCATGGCCTCTGGGAAAAAATATAACTTCTTTTTTGGGCCCCAGACTGGGACCCTTGGAGAAGGCAATGACTTTGTGTGGGGGTTGGGGATTGTGGTCTTATAGTGTGGACATCCCTTAGCCCTTTAGCAGTTCTCTTAGTTTCTGCACAGCACAGTGTTTTTCCCAGAGCAGGGCTTCAGGCTGGAGAATATCGGCAAATAAAAACCATGCTAAACGCCACAAATACACTGTAAGTTATTTTCAATTTCATCTTGGAACTGGGAATTCAAAATGTGACTCTTGGTATTTCTCACTTCATTTATTGAGACAAAAGGGGGGCTCTAACACCTAAGAGCAGATCGTGTTGGAATTTTCCAGGGATCCCAGCTCAGCCAGGGCAAGTTATCTCAAAGGCTGTGCAATTTGGATAACTGGTGAGTTTAAGGAGAGAAAACCAGAATAACATGAAATGGTGCCAGAGAACACATGAAGTGTTCTGGAACACTTGGCTCTCCTGGTTTCCTTTTAAAATCATTTTTATTATTATAAACAACTTTGCAGAAAGTTTGTCCCATAAACTCTTCAATAAAATTATAGACATATCTATATGAACACTTGCGCATTTGTCCATATGTATACATCTTCCTTGCAACATTTTAATTGCTCCGTATGTGATGGGGGTGTCTAACTTTTCACGTGATATCGATTATAACATTATTTTCTTTGCCCTTTTTTTTTTGTATTTATGTTCTAACTTTGTACTTCACATTTTAAAGGAGGGCACAATAGCTTATCCATGTTACAAAATAATGTATTTTCTCAAAGGAAAATCAATGTCTTACCCCTTCTTGCTCAACTGACAAAAAGTAAAACAATACAACCCAAAGAAAAAACATCCCCATAACTTTCAGACAAGTTTGTTGTTGTTTCTTTAAAGTTTCTTTAAGTTTGTTGCTGTTGTTTCTTTTAAAAAAAAAAAAAGACTTATTTATTCATTTTAGAAAGGGTGAGAGAGAGAGAGCATGAATGGGGAGGGCGGGGAGGGTACAGAGGGAGAGGGAGAGAGAGAATCCCAAGCAGACTCCCCACTGAGTGTGGAGCCCGATGACGCAGGGCTCGATCCCATGACTCTGAGATCATGACCTGAGCTGAAATCAAGAGTCTGTCGCTCAACCTACTGTGCCCCATGCTGTGGTTTCTTTTTATACTCCATGAAATACTTTATTTGAACATAGTATCAATTCACTATCGGGTGATAGAACAAAAATTTTGGTAGCCATAACTATAGAAATGGCTAATACATGGCAGGAACAGTGAACTGATTAAAGGAAAAAAAAAAAGAAAAAATGTGCATATTCATCTGTCCCTGCCTTATAATGTAATGAATTTTACTGAAATCCATGGCCATTCAGAAGCCACAATGGCCCAGTAGGGCTACCCTGTGGAATCCCACCCACTCATTTATTCATTCATTCTGCTGACATTTATTAGGGACTCTTCTAGGTATAGAAGAAAGAGCAGCAAAAGTGCCCCTTCATTCACAGACCTCACTGCAGAGAACATACCATAAGCAAGTGCATAACACAATGTCAGGTAGTAGTAAGTATTATTTTTTTAAAAAGTCAAGAAGATAAGGGGGTAGAGAAGGACAGTGCTGGGGGTAAAAATGCTATATTTTATGTATTTTTGTATTGAAAGCTAGTTGATACACACAGTTGCCTTCGTTTCAGGTGTACAACAGAGTGATTGAACACGTTTATTCCTTATGCTAGGCTCACCACAAGGGCAGGTGCCATCTGTCACCATAGAACACTATTCCAGTGCCATTGACTCTGATCCCTATGCTGTGCCTTTCCTCCCTGCGACTTCTTCATGCCAGGACTGGAAGGAGGCTGCTATTTCAGAAAGGGTGGTCTGGGAAGTTTTCTTTGGTGTGGGGTGGTCATTGGAGGGAGTGATTCTTACATCTACATTTGTCTGTGAAAGGACACGTGCATGTGCATGGGAAAAATACAGCTCACTTTTACATCTCTTCATTGTTGTTCATGCATTCATCCAAACAGTGTTCATTTTTGCAAATGTGCTGCTGCTTTGATAGCTGTGGGAGAGGTTAGTGAACCGTAGAGGCATGGCATCGGGCTCACAGAGTCCATGGGAAGACAAGAAATTATCCCAAGTGTGATAGCGCTTTGAGAGAGGAAATACTGGGTGCTTTTTATGGCTGGGAGGTCAGGGAAGGCTTCCCCGAGGAAGTGACCTTTAAGCAGAGAAGCAGGTGTGAGCCAGCTTAATTGGGACAAAGGCATTGAGAGTGAGGGAGATTTACAAGCACGGGGTCACTGTACAGCTTTGTTTAGCTGATGACTTTCAACTTTGCCACCTATCCGATCTCCCAAGGGCTAAGAAGAAACAGCATTTGATTATATTTCCTTGCCTCTCTTTGGCCAATGTACAAATGCACAGGGAAATTATTTAGCAGTAGAGGAATAAAGGGAAAGACACGGCACAAAGGAAAAAAATAATGATACAATCAAAACTCAATGACTCTGTTTGTACCCAAGGTTTGGATATCTTTATTTACAGTAAGTTCTTCTGAAAATCAATCCTTTTGATAGCTGGAGTGCCCTTTGAAACACAGAATTAGGGTAATAAATTTCACAAAGACTGCTTATCAAGCTATAGTCATTTCCAGTTTTGTTTTTAATTGGACTGCACATAAATTTTCTTGTGTCTTTAACATAAGATTTATGGCAGAGAGAGGAAGAAACAATGGCAGGAGGAGAAAACATAACCACCATCAAGGAAAAATATGTCAGTTTTTTCTTTTTCTATACTGATTGATTTGAAAGCTGACATGATGATGATATAGGGTAGGAAAGCTGTGGGCCCATCTCAGAAGCCTGTAGTCTATCCAAAACTGTTTATAGTGAAGAACAATTAGAAATGAGAGTTTTGCATAACGGCGTATGATGCCTCCATTCAATGGAATATACCATAGCCATTAAGACATCATGTTGTAGAAGGCTGAATGGCGTGGAGGAATGTTCACAATAGATCAATTTTAGAAAGCAGGATGACAATAAAAAATACAGTGTGATAAAAATTAGGTCACAATGGAATTACAAAGAACATATGGCAAAGAAATATACCAGTATTTTAATAAGAGTTATATCTGCTTAATGAGATTATAGATCATTTTCTTCATGTGTTTTCCAAATTTTTGTCACAAAAATGTATTTGTTTTATCATCTGAAAAAAAAAAGGCAATGGATGTTTTGTCTTTTTTTTTTAATTGCAAAGAGAAAGGAGAGATTTAAGCAGCAATCATTCTTATAATGCACACATATCCCTGTACAAATGGGAATTATCCTTAGGGATGTTTTGAATCAGTAGCTGTTACATGACTGAAGTAAAGGACCCAGAAACGGGCTCTGTTTGGGATAATCTTGGGGGATTATTGGCTTTTATTTCAAAACAACAGCAGCAACAGCAACCAAAAAAACCAAAGAGAGGGCCAATGAAATAAAATTTCACAAGGAGTAATGCTTTAAAAAGAATAATTCTTGGGGGTGCCTGGGTGGCTTAGTCGGTTAAGCAATAGACTCTTGATTTTCAGCTCAGGTCATGATCTCAGGGTTGTGAGGTTGAGCCCCGAGTAGGGCTCCACACTAGGTGTGGAATCTGCTTAAGATTCTCTCTTTCCCTATCTCTCCCTGTCCCTCTGCCCCTCCACAACCCCCCCCCAAAAAAAGAAAAAAAAAGCCTCCCCCTTCCCACACAGTAATTTTTCTAAATTTTCCTATTACAAATGACAGGTTTAGATAATGCCCCTAGAAACATTGCTTATATCTCATTACCCAGCTTCTGACCTTTTAACTGGAATGTGTATGATGCATTCTTTAATAGCATGTTGTGGACCTGTTTGCTGGGTTGACCCTTTCTTTTGTTCATGGTGAGTGTGTGTGCGTTTGTGTAATCCACCTTTATTTTTGTGGTCTCTGGATTTTGTGTTATGCTTAGACCTTTCGAGTTTGTAAAAATTTTACCCTTATTTTCTTCCAGTGTTTTGATAGATTTCACTCTTTACATTTAAATCCTGAATAATGGTTGCATTTTAGTGTAAGGTTAGGATAGAGAGCAAACTTTCTGTGTTTCCATATGGCTAGCTGGTTGTTTTAATAGCATTTATTGAAAACTCTACATTTTTTCTCAATAATTTAAGTCACTTTTATATTATACTCAGTTTTCGTGACTTTTGCTTCTGTTTCTAGATGCTATGCTTTTTCATTAATCTCTTGATCTGTTTCTTCTTTTTTTTTTTTAACTATTTATTTGAGAAAGGGAGAGCTGGAAAGAGAGAGAGTGCCACACACCCACGTGCATAATGGGTCGGGGGAAGGGCCAGGGGGAGAGGGAAAGGCAGACTCCCCACTGAGCCGAGAGCCTGACATCCCATCTAGAGATCTTGACCTGAGCGTAAGTCATCTACTTAATCCACTGAGGCACCCAGGTGCCCCTTCTTGATCTGTTTCTAAACCAATACCAGACTATTCTGATTACTATGGTCTTGTAGCATGCTTTGATAATATGTTTTAAATCCCCCAATCCATCTCGTTTTCTTTTTCAAAAGCATATTGTAACTTTTTTTTATAGTTAATGCATTTCTTAAATGACTTAACACTTCACTTTGCTTTACTAATGCAAATGGAGATACATCTATATATCTATATATATCACATTCATATATATACACATATATATGTGTATATATATTATCCAGAGATTGAATTTTAGTGCTGCTCATTCTAGAAAGGAGGAAAAATAACGCCAGTTTTTTGAAGACAGTGTCTATTTGTTCTTCAGGGTCTGTCGAGAAGTGATGTGGTCACTGGTGTTTCGTCTCCCTCTAGCAAACACTGCTCAGACAAGTGGAAAAGCCCCTTTAACATTTGAGCACCAAGATCTCTGGAATCTGGCCATGTCCACAAGCAAGATCTAGGCTAAAGCCCAATTACATGGTCTAAGACACATTCCAAATGAGGTATTACTGCTTTCCCTTTCTGGGCTGCTATGACCATCCAAAAAAGAGCCAAGGAAGATCTTTTCAAAAGCAACTGGAAGTTATAAACACTGGTCAGCCCACCAGGATGATTGATTCAAAAATCAGGCTGCCTGATTTTTAGAAGTTCCATTTTTGTATGCCCACATAGTCAAACTTGTTTAAAAAACCAAAATCACACCTACACATATAAACATAAACCACTTGTAGTTGGGTCAGCTGCAAAGAGAGAGCTATGATTTTTTTTTCTAATTTCCCCTTAAATAACAAATGTCTTCAAAACATGATCTGTACTACCTGGAACCATGTTGTCCCCACTCCTTCCCGTCTGTGATTTCCCTAATTTCCTATGGCAGATCTCCTGGTAGAAGCAGTTTTAGTAAAAGAGCTTTCTTATAGTCAAACTCCTTGGTGTTCTAACCAAAACCTTTGTCTCAAGTGTAAGTTTCCCTGATCTTCTAAACTCGTTGCTGAGACTTTCTCAGAAGTCTCCCAAACCCAGTTGTTCACTTCTCACTTTCTTTGCTCTTCTGACTCTATTTTCTCCTGTTCTGATTCTTTGTTCACGGCAGTAGGCACCTTTGGGGAATCTTGCTCAGCCTATACCCTAGACTTCAAGAATGACCTGTCTGAGCCTCTCCTGTTCTCTTTTTCTCACCCAGTGACTGAAAGCATTCACGAGGGGCCATGTGTAAATGGCGTGGAGCTACAGAGAAAGAATCATAAAGCACAGCGGCAGAGGGAAGACAAGTCCCAGGGACACATGATTCTGGAGAGAGGAGGAGATGGGAACTGCTTTGTGCCAATGGTACCTCAGTTCTGGTCCTTTCGGAGGACTAGCTGTGCTTCTTACCATGAAAGATTCTTGTCTCCTCCCAATAAACCTCCCCTTTTGGGTTTCAGTTTGTTGAAGAGGCTTCTGTTTCTTGCATTCCCTAAATGTAAGGCCACACCCCTGAGCCAAAATCTGTTTCTCTAAAATATGAAGTTTCTTCGTCTTCCAAAGGAATTGTCTAAAGGAAGAGTCAATTTACTTGAAGTAGTTAAGAGTGTGAGCACTGGGTTCATGATGCCTGATTGGCTTGAGATCTCAGGACCTCTCTGCCTCAGTTTTTCCCATCTATAAAATAGGAATAATAAAAGTATCTACCTTTTAGGGGTTTATGGGAATTAAAGAGTTGATGCATATAAAGCTCTTAGAATAGCACTTGACACATTGGAAACCTGTAGTGAAAATTGTTATTACTGTTATTTATAGCAACACATTCCTACCTGGCTTTCTGCAAGGAACATATCCATCCCAGGACTTCCCAGCTTCTTTCCAAAGAGAACACAACTACCTAACTTCCAGGTCCTGTCATTGGCTCCTTCATTTAGTCCAGCAGTCCTGAAATTTGATTTCATGTTTGTTTAACTTGGGGTCTGGGCTTATTCCATTAGAATCGCAGTTCCCAAATTGGACTGCCTCTCAGATACCAAAGATTTTTGAATCAGAATCTTCCAAATTAGGACTTAGGCATCTGTATTAAAACAAAATAAAAAGAAAAACTCCTCAGTGAATTCTAATGGACCTGACCATGGATCAGAGTTTGGGAAATGACTGTGGATTACACTTCTTTATCCTCACTGACTTTATCTGTAAAGTCCGTGCAGTAAATATCTCTTCTATAGAATTGCTAACCTAGTATGTGTTGAATCCTTACTGTGTGCCAGGTACTATGCCAAAGGCTTTCTATCTATTGTCTCGTTTAGCTCTCACGGCAATCTTGTGAAGTAGATACTAGATTAACCCCATATTACAGATGAGGAAACTAGTTTTGCTTGCTAAAATTCATTCAGCTAGCAAGTGTGGAGAGTGAGCATATCAACTGCTAGAATGAATGAGCATAGTATATTAGATAATGTATTTAAAGCATCTGATACACAGTGAATTTTTTTTATTTTTTTAAGATGTTATTTATTTGACAGACAACACAAGTAGGCAGAGGCAGGCAGAGAGAGAGGAGGAAGGGGCTCCCCACTGAGCAGAGAGCCCAATGTGGGGCTCGATCCCAGGACCCTGGGATCATGACCTGAGCCGAAGGCAGAGGCTTTAACCCACTGAGCCACCCAGGTGCCCCTGCCCAGTGAATTTTAGATTGAGGACAATACTTTGACCTTAACAGTGCCCAGAGAATTAAAAACTGGAAGGTAGAAAATAAAAGGGAAGTGGGTACCAGTGAAAGATGGAGTTTACAGTAGCTTGGTCACTGAGGGTAGGAAAAGTCCGGGTGATGAACGTGAAGAGAGGAGAACCAAGGTATGAAGGTAAAATCACGTCATTTCAGAGAGGCAGAGTCCTAAAAGAACACCTGTTCCAGGCCCCTTCCCACCATGTGCACGTGGTCCTCCAATTCTTCTTTTCCTTCTTCCTCCTCTTCCTCTTCTTCTTCTGTTAAAATTTATTTATTTATTTGAGAGAGAGAGAGAGAGAGAGAGTGCACAAGTGGGGAGTGGGGAAAGGGAGAATCAGGCTCCTTGCTAAGCAGGGAGCCCAACGTGGGGCTCGATCCAAGGACAGGACCCTAGGACCATGACCTGAGCTGAAGGCAGACACTTAACTCACTGAGCCACTCAGGCGCCCCTGGTCATCCAGTTCTTATGTGGACATTTTCTGTGACAGTAAATTTGACTTATCAAGGCAGAGGAGGTTCTAGTTGTTAGAAAACTCTTCATATTGTTTCATTCTAGAGGTTCTATCTGCAGGTTCCCCTTCTATCCTTTAGGTCCCTGAAGGACGAGTCTAATTTCTCTTCTCTTTGACAGCCCTTCAAATATATGAAGACAGTTACCTTGTACCCCCTGGGGCAAAACCTGCTTCTTTTAATCTTTCCTCATATGATGTAGTTTCCAGCCTCTTGACATCCTGGTCCCTCTCCTTGTGCATGTGTTTACTTTTCCTTTGCAAAGCCTTAATTGGAGACAATACTCTATGTGTGTCATGACCAACACTGTCATACTGTAACACGCAACTTGCTTTATATGTCAGACTCTATCGATGTAGCCTGACAGCATTCATTTATTTGGGAAGCCATACTGAGGACTCAGATCGAATTTTCTGTCACCTGAGACCCTTTAGGTTTGCTCTTATATGCATCTGTTAAGATTCCTTGCGTTTCAGAACTTATTTTCCTAGGGTGGGACCCCCACATTTAAAATCCCTGTAAGAGCTAGCCCACTGCTCCCAAATGGCATTTGGCTTGTTATGTAATGGCATTTCTTCCCCTCCTGGTTTTGTGTCATCTAGAAATGTGATGCAAACCCTTTGGGTTTTCATCCAGAACACTGATAAAAGTCCCAAGTCTAAACCCCGGAGAGAGCCTTCTATCATTCTGTTGGTAAGTGGTATGGAATGAAGATTTGGAAGTCAAGTAAACCTCGTTTGAATTATGGCTCTGCCACCTACTGTGTGCGATTGGACTAGCTGGTTGAAGTTTTGAGTTTGGGTTTCCTCATCTGTAACATGGGATTGTGAGGATTAAGAGAGAAGATGCGAGAAAGCATTTAGCATATTTGAGGAAACACAAATATTGATTCCCCCCCTCCCAAACTTCCTTCAGGTCAACATAGATTCATTAATTAGGCATCTATTGGCTAGGATTACTTAAGCAGTTATTGGTCCAATTAATTATACTAGAACCCAGGCCTAGATTTCTTTATCTTGTCCACAATATCTGGTGAGATGCATTGCTAAAAGGCCACTTATATAGAGTGGTTTCCTTATGAAATCAGGGCAGGGACAACGTAAACAGCAATGATTCCACTGGCATATCAATTTCGGGAAAGTAGTAAGCTGCCCACGATGTTGGTCGAGCTCGAGAACAGTCAATATTCAGGCCAAAAGTGCGCATTGAGCCACCACTGTGTGCCTAGCAATGAGCTGGGGACAGGAAGGGTTTTACCATGATTAAAACGCAGTGTCTGCAGCCCTGGAATAAATCCCACTTGGTCGTGGTGGATAATCCTTTTAATGTACTGTTGAATCCTATTGGCTAGTATTTTGGCGAGAATTTTCGCGTCTGTGTTCATCAAGGATATTGGTCTGTAATTCTCTTTTTTGATGGGATCCTTGTCTGGTTTTGGGATCAAGGTGATGCTGGCCTCATAAAATGAGTTTGGA